>JACJUY010005016.1:9507-27184 GCA_014220935.1 Platorchestia sp. MABIK
GCTCACCCCACTCTAGTCAGCTCACCGCACACTAGTCAGCTCACCCCACTCTAGTCAGCTCACCGCACACTAGTCAGCTCACCGCACACTAGTCAGCTCACCCCACACTAGTCAGCTCACCCCACACTAGTCAGCTCACCCCACTCTAGTCAGCTCACCGCACACAAGTACATCGTGCGACTTAACACCGTCCGGCTTCCAACCAGTCGCATAACATTTTTCCATTTGGTCAAGTCTGGTAATGTCGATGCACGTCATCGAGTCGCACATAACCTCACATTTGGTCAAGTCTGGTAATGTCGATGCATGTCATCGAGTCGCACATAACCTCACATTTGGTCAAGTCTGGTAATGTCGATGCATGTCATCGAGTCGCACATAACCTCACATTTGGTCAAGTCTAGGAATGTCGATGCATGTCATCGAGTCGCACATAACCTCACATTTGGACAAGTCTAATAATGTCAATGCATTTCATCGAGTCGCACATAACCTCGCATTTGGTCAAGTCGCATCACACTCCTGCCACTTGCGAGGGAAGTAAAGCGGTATGGGGAAACACGTTAAGACCGGAAGTCATCTCGCTTGGAGGAAGATATGCCATAGCTCGAAAACAACAGGATGCAACGACGAAAAAATGAACAACGCACGCAAAAATGACCTAACCAGTGCCACGTCACATCTGAGAAGATAAAACGATAGAGGAAAAATTTCTCCAAAGGCTTGAGGATGCGTGACTTGGAAAATGTACCTTGTGAAGTATGTTTATTTTCTCTCACCGAGGATGATGAGCAATTCATATTTACAATTTAAAGGGAAATTGTCAATCTTTGGATTCGGAAATAATTTGAGAAAAAGCTGCGTGCAATTAGCACCGGTGGAAGATGTCAGTCCTGGGCTGTAGCTGTGCAGCTGCACCTGTACAGCAGCACCAGCACACCTGCACACCGCCACACCCCTAACACCCCCCTCCCCCCCACCAGACGCAGCCATGACCGCCTCAACAGACGCAGTCTTCAACGCCATCCCCAAGAACAGCACGGCCTTCCTCGTCTGGCGCGTGCAGGTGAGCGAGAACTTTTAATGGCGAGTGCAGGTGAAGGGGAATGCTTTTGTGAACAGTTTAGGTGAGGGAGAATATTTTTATGGCCAGTTTAGGTGAGGGAGAATATTTTGATGGACAGTTTAGGTGAGGAAGAATATTTTGATGGCCAGTTTTGGTGAGGGAGAATTTTTTTATGGTCAGTTTAGGTGAGGGAGAATATTTTGATGGACAGTTTAGGTGAGGAAGAATATTTTTATAGCCAGTTTAGGTGAGGGAGAATATTTTGATGGCCAGTTTTGGTGAGGGAGAATATTTTTATAGCCAGTTTTGGTGAGGGAGAATATTTTTATGGCCAGTTTAGGTGAGGGAGAATATTATTATAGCCAGTTGTGGTGAGGGAGAATATTTTCGTGGCCAGTTTTGGTGAGGGAGAATGTTTTTACGGCCAGTGTAGGTGAGGGAGAATATTTCGATGGACAGTTTAGGTGAGGAAGAATATTTTTATAGCCAGTTTTGGTGAGGGAGAATATGTTTATGGCCAGTTTAAGTGAGGGAGAATATTTTGATGGCCAGTTTTGGGGAGGGAGAATATTTTTATAGCCAGTTTTGGTGAGGGAGAATATTTTTATGGCCAGTTTGGGTGAGGGAGAGCATTTTTGTGGCCAGTTTTGGTGAGGGAGAGCATTTTCGTGGCCAGTTTTGGTGAGGGAGAATGTTTTTACGGCCAGTGTAGGTGGTGGAGAGCATTTTTATTTACATACAAACCTTTCTACAGATAGTCACGTAAAATTGTCCTTCGATTTCAAGTTGGTGATTTCTTAGAGTTCTTTTTCTCATTTGTGTGCTTGCAATGCCATCAATTAAGTTTATTTTGCGGCCTTTCCATAACTTTGTTATAGAAGATATTTAAGGGACACTTTTTAAAAGTCCATTCTGCATCACAGGTTACTCTATAAATGTTGTTCAGAAAGATAAAGCAACTAGATCTTAGACCTGAATGCCTATAGAACAATGACCCAAAGCGCACCGCCGAGGTAACTCGTAGATGGCTCCAAAGCAACATCACGGCACCGACGTGGCCTGGTCAGTCAACGGATTCAATTGCAAGAATCCGTTTCAACTTTGTCTGCAAGAACGGATTCAATTGCAAATTTGTGTAGAAAACCCTGAAGTCAGATCCCCGCAAGACAAATGACCGGCCTGTATGCGTTACAGCTGCTTGCCTAGAAGAATGAGCTCAAATGCTACACTAATATTGCCAAGCATTTTGTGAACACTCACTCGATCCGCGTGAGAGCTGTGTTTGCAAGTGGAGGTACTGCAATTGAATTAGAAATACATTTTTTTCAGGCATCCATTTTGTCCATTTTTGTTGAAGTGTGTATAAATTTCACGTTTTCGATATGTATCACATTTATGTCTCCCATTTACATGCTTGCGTAAATCAAAGCTTTCGTGTAAGTTTCACAGTTCTGATTCAGTAAGGGCTTCGAAATAAAAAAAGGATTAAATTTTTTCAGGGTATTTACTTCAGGTGAATATGCAATTTTATATGCTATATATGTTTGTCTCATTGTAAACTATTGCTTTAAAGCCCACACCCAGTATTTTATTGTCAGGTCAAGAATACATCCTTCGCGAATTTATTAAAAATGAGGTGTCTGAGTTTCTGGAAAATGTTTTACACATAAGCACCTACACACTCAAACAGGTGTACCAAAATGGCCCAACTTTGTAGTCGAGCAGACATCTTTTGACCCTTTTGTTCCAAGCCGAGTCACAGAGCAGATGTAAACGACATAGGAACACTTGAAGCAACATTCACCATCATCACAGCAGGGACCACGGTCTCAGCATTGCGCTCTCAGAGACCATCACAAAATAACTTAACGTCATCAATACCATCAAAGTGAGGCTCCCAAAGCCACGGAGATCAAGTCTCGGGACCCGATATTGAATTCGATGTAAAAATAAGAGCTTTAGTTCACTTCGGGTCCCCTGAGGATGACCAGTTCCATCTGTCCGTGGTGAGCTGTCGCTTATTCTCTTTGAGTTCCTTCTTTTTCGATAGTGCAAGTATCGCTCTCTTTTCTTGAGGAAAACTTGTCTCGGGAACTTGCTGCCAACGTTGCTGCACACTTGTCTCATTGCTAGGGCTAACATGTAATATTATCCATTTTCACTCGATCTTTGCATTGGTTTGTTTGTTCCCATGAACTCCTAAACGACAAGCAAATCCCTTTATTATTTTCAAACCGTCAAATTGCTCCAACATCCAACTTTTCTGATTTCTCCGTGAGAAATCTAAAGGGTCTGTTCGCGTGTGTGCTCATCTACACCTTTTTCGATTCAAGTTAAAATATCTGACATTCAAGTTAAAATATCTGACGTTCAAGTTAAAATATCTGACATACAATTTAAAATTTGATATGGATTACTTTAATAGAACTATGTACATATTACTGTATGTTCCTACCTATATTTGCAGATTTTTTGCATATACATAATCATAAATCATAAAAAATTTGCAGTAGAATGGATTGTAAATATGATATCAACTACTGTATGTAGCGTATATTAGAGCTCGAATTTTCTTTGCTGAATTATTTTCATTCTAACACCCATCATGACAATGGAAAAACTCGAAGTAAGCAACCTTCTCAGTGATTCGGAATCTGATGATCAACATACAACACGAGGAGTGAAGAGAGGAACAAAGCGTGGAAGATATAAAAAAAATACATACGAAAAACAAATGGTTTTGTCTGCAGCGGAAGATATCGACGGAGACTGGAGGAAAGTGGCCAACAATCATGGCGTACCAATAGCAACTGCATATGGTTGGATTCGAAAAATTGATAAGGAAGTTAACAAACACGGAGGTGCAAGAAATACGAAGGTTGCACCCATACATGTGCAGAAAATGATTAGTTATCTTGAAGAAGATCCTCTTATTACTTTAGTAACAATCAAAAATAAATTATTGCAAGAAACAGGAGTATCAATAGCTACAAACACAGTGCATAGGCATCTTGACTGTCAACTTTATTCTGTGAAAAAAGCAAGATCGGAGCTATCAGAGATGAATTCCGAAAGTAACAAAAGAAAACGATCAGATTACGTGCCAAAAGCGATGGATTTTATTGGGAACGGCAAAACGTTAGTGTACATCGCTGAAACCAATTGCAATCTGTTCTTAAGAAGAAGTTGTAGAAGGTCCAAGAAGGGAACTCGTTGCAGTGTAAAATCTCCAACTTTGCAAGGCAAGAACGTCCACATCATAGCAGGGATCTCACAGACAGGGTTAACGTATTGGGAAAGAAGAAGAGGAAGTTATAAGAAAGAAGACTGCTGCGAATGGGTCAGAAGATTACTACGAACAGTATCAGAGGCAATGGAAAATGTAGTAGTAGTTTGTGACAACGCTCCAATCCATGTTAATTTAGAAATGGTTGTGCAAGAGCAGGAATTTCAGGGAGCCTCACTTCTAAGACTTGCTCCTTACAGTGCTCCTCTTAATCCTATCGAGGAGTGTTGGAGCGTTGTTAAGTCAGAGGCAAAGAAACTGCTCAACACAACACGTGAAGATATTTTGAGACCTCCTCCTCCAGGCATGACCCAGACTGAACATCGGCTGCAACATTTGGAAGGAATAATAGATCAATCTATGGGCAAAATCACTCACACTTTGTGTATGAAAACGTGTAACCATGTGCAAAAACACTATCCAGCGGTTTTGTTAATGCAAGATCTGAACATGGGTGACATTCCAACTGAATGAAATTATACATATGTAGTTCTTAGTAAATATATCGCATTCTTATTCAAAATCTATTAGATTATTTCATCTAAAGATTTATCAAAGAAATTATATTCATTCTTCTGTAGAGAATGCAATTTAAATATATATGGAAATATTTTACATATCTGTATATTTGTACATAAAATAGATTACATTAAAAAACTTCTGACGTGTTAAGGGAGCATTTAAGACTTATTATTGTATTAAAGGAAAAAGAAAAGGACAAAAGAAGGAAAACGATAAAGGAAAACGAAATATTGTAATAAGGAGCATTACAAACTTATTATTCTTGTATTAAACTATGTACATGTGTACTCGCCTTGTGTTTTATATCCATGGAAGCATTTACGCATGTGAATACAAACCACTCCTAAATTATGATTTTTTTAGTCAATATAATTTAATGAGCAATTAAAAATTTTAAAGTTCATATTTTTGAATCGTTTTATAAAATATTTTATGGTGTATTTAAATTTGGAACTTAAATGTCAGTTATTTCAACTTGAATGTCAGATATTTTAACTTGAATGTCAAATATTTTAACCTGAAAGTCAGATATTTTAATTTGAAAGTCAGATATTTTAACTTGAAAGTCAGATATTTTAACTTGAAAGTCAGATATTTTAACTTGAAAGTCAGATATTTTAATTTGAAAGTCAGATATTTTAACTTGAAAGTCAGATATTTTAACTTGAAAGTCAGATATTTTAACTTGAAAGTCAGATATTTTAACTTGAAAGTCAGATATTTTAACTTGAACGTCAGATATTTTAACTAGAAAGTCAGATATTTTAACTTGAATCGAAAGAGGTGTAGTATGTCTCAAAGTTAATTTCCAACATTCAGTTAGCGCTCATTGACTGAAACATTTCTCTGAACTGTTCTGTGCACACTTCCATGACCGCATCACACTGAGGAAGTGTATTGTGCTCACTTCCATGACCGCACCACACTAAGAAGTATATTATGCACACTTCCATCACGCACCACACTAAGAAGTGTACAATGCACACTTCCATCACGCACCACACTAAGAAGTGTACAATGCACACTTCCATCACGCACCACACTAAGAAGTGTACAATGCACACTTCCATCACGCACCACACTAAGAAGTGTACTGTGCATACTTCCATCACGCACCACACTAAGAAGTGTACTGTGCATACTTCCATCACGCACCACACTAAGAAGTGTACAATGCACACTTCCATCACGCACCACACTAAGAAGTGTACTGTGCACACTTCCATCACGCACCACACTAAGAAGTGCCCACTCCCCAGAACCTGAACCTCGTGCCGGTGCCCAGCCAAGAGATCGGAACTTTCTACCAAGGTGATGCCTACGTCGTCTACTCAGCTTCTGAAGCTGGCACCGCCGGAGGGCCCCACATCCAGGTAGGCCTTACGCCACAGGCCCCACATCCAGGTAGGACTTGCGCTACTGGGCCCCACATCCAGGTAGGCTTAGCGCTGCAGGGCCCCACATCCAGGTAGGCCTAGCGCTGCAGGGCCCCACATCCAGGTAGACCTAGCGCCACAGATTTCTCGTCGCGGTAGGGAAAACACTAAGCCCTAAGGGCCCATGTGGAAATAATATTTGAATTGAGAGGCCCTAACCCGAGGTGGGCCACGAGCGAAAGAGCCCCCTGGGCCAGGCCCCGTCACTGGAGGCGCGACAGGCCAGCGCGGGAGGAGCTCAGCTGCGTAGACACGCTCAGGTGGAGACACGCCACACGACGCGCCCTTCGTAGGCAGCGCTTGTGAGGCAGCGAAGCCCAGTGGCGCCCTCACGCACCGCGCATTGCGAAGGGCATCTGTCCTTTTTGCGTGCTCACCTGCTGGTCTGGCTGACGTTGCAGCAGCTAAATTGAAGCTATTTCAGTCGAGTTTTAGTTCATTTTTGAGTGAGTCACTGTCCACACCACTGCGTCAGGGTCGTGTTGAACAGCGGTAGGCAATTTTTTTGCTCAAATATCAAAATGTTGGAAAACACATAAGAGTTTGAATTGAAGACGATCAAGCTAGTTTCATTACTTCTTCCACTTAAAATGTGGAGTTTAACAGAGCCACATCAATTCAAATTCATCATCTTGCTTAGAATTACTCCCTACGCAGTGGCAGGCGCCCCGAGGGTCGATGGAGATCACCACCCACTGCGGCGGGTGTGTGCACTAACATGAGCACTAACCTGACCGCTACACGCCCCGCTGTGCAGTGGCAGGTCGCTGGAGATCACCACCCACTGCGGCGGGTGTGTGCACTAACATGAGCACTAACCTGACCGCTACACGCCCCGCTGTGCAGTGGCAGGCGCCCCGGGGGTCGCTGGAGATCAACATCCACTTCTGGCTGGGGTCTGAAACCAGCACGGACGAGGCGGCGGTGGCTGCCATGAAGACCGTAGGGCTCGACAACCTGCTGGGGGGGCACCCCATCCAGCACAGGGAGGTCGAGGGCCACGAGAGCCAGAGGTTCAAAGGCTACTTCAAGAACGGCATCAGGTGAGGCGATGCGCATCTATCGCAAGGATCCGCACAGCTGATGTTCGCGTCTGGGAAGTCTTTTAGAAATACAATCTTGACACCGCGTTTGTTGCACCAGTTTCATGAATGATGCATTGCTTCTTCTGTTCTTTTTCTGGTAGCATTCGTGCATGTGTTTAGAGTAAACTGTGTTGGAGAAATTACACCGGACATCAAACTGATTTCTTATTTTTTGCGCAACACTTGAGCTAAAAGTTCATTTAAAGAATGAAGCAGGAGTGATGTTGCCATGCAGTGAAGTACGAGAACATTATCTCTTCCACGTTACACTTTCCTGTCCCAGATTGATGAAGGGAGGCGTTGGGAGTGGCCTGCGAAAGGTAACCGATGACTTCAAACCGAGTCTCTTCCAAGTGAAGGGCAAGCGCCAAGTGGTGGTGAAGGAGCTGTCTAAGGTACGCTTCTCTTCCTTAAATTCCATTCCACAGGTAATTTTGTTTAGATCACTGCTGGTCGTTTCACAGCAATCTATCTTGTAATTTCTTCTACCAGAGTAGGCTCTTGTCAGTCCAGTAATACTCAAGAAGGAGCAAATGAAAAATTTTTAGTTTCCTGCTCTTTTTTGCTCTACATTTAGTGGACGGGCATCAGGCCGTACAAAGGCGAGACCGCACTCGAGGATAAGCTTTAGAAGACTGAGAGTCCGAGATTGCTCGCCTTTATGCTTACAGCGCTGTCCTAAAAACGTCAGCCATCAAAATATGCATGCAACTACTGCTCACTTAGTTGTCTCAATATTTTGATCGTGAACATTTGAAACAACAAATCAACTTGAAAACACGAAGTTTCTACCTTAACAGCGAGCTATATAGAAAGATTGCACCAACAAGCTTTTGTTTTTTTCCGTGATCATAGTTTTGCATGTATAATGAGAGGTGGAAGCACTGCGAGGTGGATTGCAGTCGCGTCAGAGTATTTATTTGAGCGTGGCTCACTGAAGAACGAAGTAGCGAAATTGGTATTTTTCCTTGCCAAAATCCTCAAGTTGGGCCTTTTCTTAAAAAATTACCACTAAGACCACTCAGCACAAGGCAACCTCCGGAGGCTTCCAGGTGTTGTTTCTATGCTAAAATTTCATACGAAAATAATATGAACTTGAAGATTCTGCTAAGAAAAAAAAACGAATTTGGCGACCTATTTTAGTCACTAGCGGAACACGAGGAGCCTCTCATGGCTTTCCGCCGCCCAGGCTCATGCACGGTAGAAATTCATTTTCGGGGTCGCTATCATCTGTTAACATCAGTAAACAGGACATAGAATTCTAGACCGAGGTGCGAAAAGAGACTTCTGAGCTTGGACGGCAATTTTAATTTTATTACAAACTGTGAGCATATCATCACTTATACACATGCGCGTGCAGGCGTCCCATGTCAATACGGGGGAGTGAGCTGACAGAAGCATGTGTATGTGTATGTGTATGTGTGAGTGCAGGTAATGTATATTTGATGGGCAAGAACGATAATGCACCTCAGTTCACCTTTGTCGACTTTCGAGTTGGGGTTTGAGAGCGTGCAGTAGTTCTATTGTGATTTACCAGGCACTTTACCCCAGTTTTCTCCACTTGCCTGGTGTTCCATTCGCACGACCTTGAGGGTTGATCACAAGAAGTAGGGAGAACATCCCTGAGACACGCAGCCCTACCTGCGCAGGTGAGCTGGTCCGAGATGAACGACGGCGACGTGTTCGTGCTGGCGACGAAGAACATCATCTTCGTGTGGACAGGCCGCTACAGCAACAACTCCGAGAAGCTCCAGGCTGCCAAGGTCAGCAGCTCATGATTAATACATTTTCAAACCATTTGTGTCGTTAAAACGATGGAACTCACAACGAAAGTTCTTCCAAGAGAGCTCTGCTCTCAAGTTCTCTCAGAAAGACTTACGCTGCCTGTTCCACTGCAAACTGGTTGATATTTCGTACCTTAAATCTCAGTGCTCCTCTTCCTGATGAAAGG
Organism: Platorchestia sp. MABIK; assembly: GCA_014220935.1. NCBI lineage: Eukaryota > Metazoa > Arthropoda > Malacostraca > Amphipoda > Talitridae > Platorchestia > Platorchestia sp. MABIK. Next base: position 18,854 of record JACJUY010005016.1, read on the forward strand.
TTGCAATATTTTGATGAAAGAAAATATACGTTAACGAGCTGCTCAGTCTTTATGCCCTCTTGGATGGCACTTTTAGACTCTGCTAGTTATATTCTGGATTCTAGATAATTTCTGTACGTTTAAACTTATTCTACTGCAACTCCAGCTCAAATCATCAGTTTCACTCTTATCAATATTGTACTTTCTATTTAAAATGCATGCCTGGCTTGGTCTAGAGCAGAGAATGGAATATTCAAACCCGAAGTCATTCCTTAACTCATCTAACACACGAGCCGGCGAGAGTTTTCTGAGAACGGAAAGTGGATATTAATTTTAATGCCTATCCTGCCACCTGTTTGTACACAAAGTTACCTTAGACAATTATAAAGTGAAATAATTCGTAGTTGCAAAAAAATGTTCTGTTCAAGTTTTCGTGTACGAATAAAAATAAGTGTACGAAGGAGATAAACTGATACTGACGTAGCTTTGAAATAATCGCAGGCATCACACTTATGGAGCACACCAATAACAGCTCATGTATTCCCCGTTCCTCCCCCAGTTCGCGACGCAGCTCAAGTCGGAGCGGGGCTGCTCAGGGGCAGTGCTCATCGTAGAGGACGGCAACGAGAGCGCCATGCAGGGGCCGGAGCGCGCCACCTTCGAGGAGAGCCTCCCCCTCGCACACAAGGACGTCACCTCCCACACCACCGCGCCCAAGGATGAAGTCGTGGTCAGTGGGCGAGGTTTTGGGGTGTTTCGTCTGGGTGGGAAAATTTATCTCGTGGCGCTTCCTGGTTGATAAACAATGTTTCTATTCGAGGGTTCTGAAGCATGCACTCCTCTTTGTGAAGTGAAGTTTTTGCCGCACTCAAGGATAATCGGGGTCAGTGGCTGCTGCCACCAGGGAGAGGTTTTGGCGTGTTTCTTCCACGAGGGAAAATTTATTTCGTGGTTCCCGGTTGAGATTTAATGTTTAAATTCGAAGGTAATGAAGCTTGCACCCCTCATCGTAAAGTTTTTGTCTCGTGCACAACTGATAACTGAACTTCCAACCCAAATCACTGACCCTAGGTTTGCATTTTAGATTAGCTCGGTGATACTTATTTTAAAATGGAGAGAACTTCTCGTAATTGTCTGGAAAGCCTTCCAGTGATGTTCATTCAAACAGAAAGATGTGTAATTTTTGGCCCAAACCCTGCACTTATAAAACACAAAAATGTAAATCTTTTGATTCTCATGGTTCCCAGGTAGCAAGAAATTATTAGGCCAATATTGGGTTGATAATTATTTATTGACCCGATATTGGAATCTTGGATTACAATAACAGGCTAATAACATGACAATATCGAAAAAAGATATACTGATTTATGATATCAACTTGTTATTGGGACAATGTAGTAAATAGTTTTATTTCTAACATTAAACTAACAGTGTTTATGTATATGTATGATATTCAAATAAGTGGAAACTATCTCATAATAATTAAAAATTTCGCAATTTAATAAAATTTATTAAAATATAAATTATTATTGCCTATTATTGATCTTTCTTCTTTCCTGTGCGGATTACCAATAGCAAGTGGTGGGAAAGTATACGTAAGGCTACCCCTTCATGCCGCTAACAGATCTCAAGGGCGGAAGCAGCTGCAAATGATAATACAACCTCGGTATCAAGTCCATAGTGTAAAGTAATAGCTGATGTGTGATAAGTGAAGATATCATTTTCGGCACAATTTTGTTCTACCAATATCAACCTTATGTCAAGAATTGAGTATCAATCCAATGATATTGTACAGAACACCTCATTATCTAATCAATATTGACACAATAATTAGTTGATATTGGGTTAATGATAATATTGTTATTGAGCCAATATTTTTTTCCAATATCAACCGAATTTTCCAAAATAAGGTATTTTCCCAATGTTCATTTTGAATATCCAGTCAATATTGAGACTGTATATTGGCTCAATATTAGGTCAATAAATTTTGCTACCTGGGTTGATTCACAAAAGACAGCAAATGGCTGATCATTTCGTAGTTAGAGACGGGGCCGACTGGACAGCGTTCTACTGGTACAAAAAGTGTGATTATTTACATTTTACTCTTATATTTTATTTGTACAGAGAATCATACAACATCCCAGCTCCTAATATTTATTGAAGATTCATGAACGCTTTTTTCGAGTTAGCTCCGTGAGTTCGCAGACACATCCACACCACATGTGCGTATAGAATAGTTGTTACTTGTACCTCACAGTACCGCAGTTGATCCAGATGAGATATGGTTGATCCCCCCAGATAGTTGTACCGCAGCGACACAAACGCCACGTCCGCGTTGGATGTAGTTCACGCTCCGTGTTTGCGCAGTAACTCCGTCAGCTAACGGCACTGATCAGGAACGTATCACAGAGGGCGGGTGTGCAGCTAAGCTTCCTGTTAACTCACTGTGCCTGCTGGTCGTACTTGTGCTGCAGTGCACGTAAATCTTTTCGGCGCCCAATGTCAAGCATCTTCAATCAATCTTCTTTGCAACCAGAACTATTGGGGGAAGGTGCTACTCAATATCGATCTTTTAAAAACAATATAAACAATTTACTTACCACAAGTGATACAGAAGTAGATTTAAAGTGCCTTATTGCGCCAAACTGCAGATAACTCCTGGCGACACCTCGCCGATTTTCAACCAAGTGGGACGTTCTTATCTGACCGTTTCTTATTTTTAAGCCATGATGCAATAGGTATATGTACGGAGTAAGATCGTTCCAAGGGAAATTTCTGCATTCAAAATTTACTGTATAGCCAGACTTCTGAGCACAGTGACCCGAACAAATAGTATTATACAAAGATGTTCAATGACGGTTATCTGCAGGTTGAAGTTCCACAAAAATCGAGGCAAAGCACTGGCGTCCACACGATGTATCTCGTTCGTGCTCGTGCACAACAGTAGGCCAAAATGGACAATCCGGGATAGAGCATTTGTGAGTTTCTCTTCCCAAAGTGATGTCAAGGAATATACATTGCAAGCTCCACTGATAATGAATACTAGCAAGACCCGTGGAAATTCCACGGACAATATCATCAATAAGCTAGGTAGACCCGTGAAAAAATTCGGTCAACATTACCTAAGAAATTCTAACTGCTAACCTAACGTATACTAACCTGTCCTATCCTAACCAAAGCTGTCCTGATAATATGTCAAACATAAAAAAACAAGAACCCGTAAAAATTTCATGAACATTACCTAACCTATGCTAACCTAACCTATCCTAAACTATTCTAGCCTAACCGATCCCATCCTAACCTATCCTATCCTTACCTATCCTATCCTAACCTAACCTAATTTGATCTATACTAACCTATCCTATCCTGAATCATTTGAATTGTCGTAATCAATGAGTTAAGCAATGTCATTGTTCAGCTACGGTGACCCATGAAAAATTTCCGTCAACATTATATAACCAATTCTAACGTAACATATTCTATGGTAACCCACCCTAACCTAACATATCTAACTATCCTATCCTAAACAAAGGTATCCTGATAATATGTCAAACATAAAAAACCATGGACCCTTGAAAAAATTTCATCCAAATTATTTATATTATGCTAACCTGATAAAATGTTAAATGTATCAATGCATGTAAAGGCGATCTTTTAAGGTCACACTCAGGAATTCGGTATCCATGATACTGCAAACTCGGATGAGAGCGTAACGGACGGACTAACTAACTAAGGAAGGAACACGCAGAATATTGCATCGATTCTCTAGAAATACCCATTCCATACCAAAGCCCACTAGCTGTCGTCTCGTTCGTGTCTTGATGAAGGTTAGATAATTCTCGTGAGCACAAGCTCCAATAGAGTGAGTCTGGTATCACAGCTACTGAACTCGATGTGATCAGGCCACGGTAGAAGAAATAAGGTAGCGACCGGTCAAACCAGTCCTTTTTTCGTCGACCCTACGGCAATGCTGACGTTTTGGCAGCGAACCAATAGCAGCGCTCAAATTGCATCTGGCAACACCGCTAGCCCCAAATCTGGCGCCACTATTGGCCTAACAACATGTCACAAAAGTGACGTCATTAAGTCTATTTGAAATAAAGCTGTTCTATTGGCTAGCCGAACAAGAGGTGGTGTATTTTCCCCAATCGAAATGACTCTACCTCGTTTCCTCCACCGTGGATCAGGCCCGCCAGGTGGCGACGGACCTGAAGCTCTACCGCTGCACCGAGGAGAACAAGACGCTCAAAGTCACCGAAGTGAAGACCGGCCCGCTCTTCCAGGAGGACCTCGTCTCCAGCGTGAGTGGCGAGCGTAATCCTGCCTTGATGTTTTGCAGCAATTCCTGAGTGTCGGTCAGTGTGTCGTCGTAGCGAAGAAGCTCGTAACGTAGCTCATCCAAGAATACTTTGCTTCTAAGTCCACTTAGAAGGACTTACGCTGCCTGTTCCTCCGCTACGGTGATGTAACTTGTTTGATATTCCACCAACAGATTGATTTTTCATGCCATTCGTTTCAGTGTTTTTTTTGAGAAATTTTGATTGAGAGAAAATGTACGTTAAAGAGCTACTCAGTCTTTATATTCCCTTAATCAAATAAAACTTTGAACTTTATTAGTGATATTCTAGACCCAATGAAATGTGTCATTCACCCAATCCCATCAGGAGTTACTCTCGTTCTTTTCGATAACACCTCTGAGATGACCGTATGTGCTTCTAAACATAGTTTCAGCTGCGTAATTGAAGTAAAAACTACTTGTAGAGTCGAGCTTTCAAATTTTGCAATAAAATAATTTAATCCTCGATATTGATAATTTCTCACCTGTGAACCTGTGGTAATTTGAACCTGTACAGCAACCAAATTTGGCAACTCATTAATTGTTCTAAATTGAAACATCGATGTCTGAAATTTAAAATCTCTTATATTAACATAGAGATTTCCAAACCAAATTAAAAATATGAATCTCCTTTCAAAGTTTTGAACATCTTTAAAATAAAATAATTTACCGGACATTCAACCATTTTAGAGTAACCCCTTAACATTCTTTTGAGTAACGTTAAGTCTCTCTCGCTTGAAGGATGCCTTCATCGTAGACAACGGCTCAAACGGCATCTGGGTGTGGATCGGCAAGAAGGCGTCGGAGAAGGAGCGCCAGGAGGCAATGCGCAACGCTCTCGGCTTCGTGTCCAAGAAAGGCTACAGTCAGAAGTGAGTGAGGCAGGACTGGATGCAGGGGCGGGCTACAGTCAGAAGTGAGTGAGGCAGGACTGGATGCAGGGGCGGGCTACAGTCAGAAGTGAGTAAGGCAGGACTGGATGCAGGGGCGGGTTACAGTCAGAAGTGAGTAAGGCAGGACTGGATGCAGGGGCGGGTTACAGTCAGAAGTGAGTGGGGCACCACGGCTGCATGCCTGGGGGTGCAGCAAGCCTTGACTGTCGGGAATTCAATTTCCCGGGGGTCAATTTGCATGCCGTTTTACACATGATTTGGATTAAATTACATCAAAGCTTAAGCGTGACTGGGCGCAGTTTGCATCAAACTCTACGCTTGACTAAGCTCAGTTTAAATTACGTAGTGTGAAGGCTAAATTACAACACAGCTGAGTTGCAGCTATCATGCCGACCTTGTAACTCTATAACTGTAGATGTGCTACGCACTCGCCGATGAGGTCCTGTATAAAGGGAGTCAAGTTTACTGAATAGAAAGACCTATCGGTGATTTATCTTTCCGCAAATTCAGAAATACGGCGTCGTACGGTTGTTAGTGCATGAACTCAGAGGATGTTCAAATATTTCTTATTCATGTCACAAAGCCGTCAAGCAATCGCACGCACAAGCGGTTCCATATCAATAGTTTATATCAAATTTGATAGTTAGCGCTACACCCGCCAATGCATATATATATATATAGAATCTATGAGAAATCTCATGAGCACACAACTCCATGACTCATACCACATGAGTCTTGTAATAGTTCACTTCTGCTCACATTTTGAGTGCTGGTGTAATTCCCTGTGGACGTTCCAGCACCCGCACAACTCGCGTCATCGACGGCGGGGAGCCGCCGGAGTTCCAGAGTCTCTTCAGGAACTGGAAGGTCAAGAACGAAGTGAAGGTCGCTGGTCTCAGGCCCAAGAGTGAGTGTCAGAGTGGGGAGTACATTGTTATACTTCTAATACCTTCAATTTTCAGCCAGGGAGATACGGTGGTCCGTTGTTCTTTCCTATTGAGATTGACATGGAACTTTTTTGAAAATAGTAGATTTTACAGCCAAATTCGAAGGTTTTATGGAATAATAAGAGTATTTTCAGAAAACAATGCTAAGAAAATCTTTAGGTCCAAAGTTTTGAAGTTGAATATCATCACTTTTGAAATGAGCTTTTAATTTTTACTTCATGCACCATAAGTTCGGTTCGTAATGTGTATTAATTGCTCCCCAGTAAACCGGCAAGCATCGTTTGCGCAGCCCATCTTCCAGGCACAAACTCTGCACGATCGCCCTGAGGTCGCTGCCGCTACTCAGATGGTCGACGATGGATCAGGACAAAAGGAAATTTGGAGGCAAGAATTCTTAGCATTTCATTCCGCTCATAACAGTTTTTATTTACCTCGAAAGCGATGCCCAGTGTGGTTTCAAGAACAGTTATTCGTAAAGCTAAACACCAAGGATTTTTACTGTAAATATAGTTTGTCGACGGGCTCGATTATAACATTTCCTGACGTCATCGTAAGGTATGGCAAATTTCTGGTTGCATTCTTTGATCCCCAAAATAACAAGTTGTGTCTCGCTTGCGTTAAGTTTGAGGCCATATTGGTGATACCACGATCTCAGACTCTTCAGGTGGCCTCCAGCGTTGACTTGTGTTCCTTTCAAATCAACTTAAGAACTTGTCAAACCGATTTGGTCATCTTCAGCGTTCATTAAAACCCATCATGCGGTAACAGCTATTTTATTTATGAGAATTAGCGCTCACAAGAGAAAAAACGGGGCCCCAAGCCTAAGCTTAGGTAATCCTAACTTGTGTTAAAATGGAATAGTTATGTTCATTTTGCTACGGATGTTTTTCCTGTACATTGCTGTCCTGTTCTTAAAAACCGACTACCATTTTTTTCAATTTTTATCTTATTACACAAACTAGCTTCCTAATCTGGCATTTCTATGCACAGTGGATGTTGAGTGTGAACACACCTTTTGTATAGATTCCCCGTCCCTTCAACTTCATTCCAAATGTTGCCTTTCTCCTTCATTTCTTTGGAGCCCCGTTGTTGTAATTAAGGAGGCTTAAACTAATTCAAAATCTAATCGATTAAAATTTAGTACACACTGAAATTTTTGTGTCTGGTGGCAAGGAGAGGAAATTATTGTTGAAGACAGAAAATAAGACAGGACCAAATAATTGAAACAAGAGCAACGTCAATGATATTTGACATTCCCACCCAGAGTGAGGAGCATTTTGTTCGGTGGAAGGAAGAGTGAGACCAGGTATAGAAGCTTGAAACATTCATAGAATGGAAATCAGAGGAAAGCAAATGAGCTGAAATTTTCCCATTCAAAGAGAGAGGGCGAAAGAGGCGATAATATCATTTGCTGTTGCACAGACCAGCTGTATCGTTTCTTTTTCTTTAGAAACATAAAAACGAAGAAAATTCCAAGGAACTTAATCATATTTAATTGGAAAATGTTTCGGAGTCCAGCTCCATCATCAGTTCAAAAATACAATTCATTATGTCTGCAATAAAAGAAGAAACAAAAATGTTGTAGACAGTCATTAAAACAGATTACGAAAACAAAAACAAAAATAAAAGCCTGTCATAAAAAAAAGGAACAAAATTGCTATTTAGTTACTATTTGCAATGGGTATGAACTATCGGTATTGTTGAGGGCCGGTTTGCGTTTAAAAATATGTAACGACTCTAAAATTCTAAGGTCATATGAAGTTGAAGCGGAATCTAAGATTTTGAAGTCTTTGGAGGAAATCGGTACGTTGCATTGTTCTGCGTTTCTTTTTCTTTGTCAGGGTTTGTCTCTCGGTTCGGAAAGACTTTGTTTCTTTCTTTGGTTGCGGTAATTTTGTGGTGAGATCATCAGGAAGATATCGATTGCGGTAGGGGTAGGGAGGGGGTGTAGGTCTGCTGAGGGAACTGAGGGACAGCAGCAATGCAGACACATCCTGAGGGGCCGCACTGGTGAGGTGTGGCCAGCGCTGCATCGCCAGCTCACCTTAGTACCTCAACTGGAATGAAAACCTTTGTAACTTACATTATTAATAGCTCATAGTTTCCACTGGAATGAAAACTTATGTAACTTACATTATTAATAGCTCATAGTTTCCACTGGAATGAAAACTTATGT
>JACJUY010005016.1:32892-64763 GCA_014220935.1 Platorchestia sp. MABIK
CTCCTTGGTCGTGCTCCTTTCAAGTCTCTTACAGGAAAATATTAGAAACCATTTAGGATCTGGTCGAGAGATAGAACGGACGAGGCGAGTGAGTGGGAAGTCTCTTAGAGTCTGGTTTCGAGACAGGGAGGACGGATGCGAGAGGGTAGGAAGTCAGGCTTGAATGGTAGACTTTGTCATCTTTCACTCATTGAGACTGAAACTCTGAATATCAAACAGCGTGAGACTCAAGTTCGAGGACTTGGTTACAAGGGCTTGGTTTCAAGGGGTTTGGTTTCAAAATCAGTAAGCGGTCAAGCGTAAGTCAAGTAGTGGGCAGTAAATAACCTAAAGAGTGGCCAAAGTCGAGATCTTTCGATGAAATGTACTGGGTGGTGTGTCGTGTACCTCGCGCGTGCTCGCTCCTCTCCTCCGTACTTGCCTCTCACACCAGTAAAGTTTAATGATTATTTGGTGTGTCGTTATTAACCTCACAGCTCGCACGAACCACAACAGAAACACGCATCTGGGAAAACGCACTTGGTCAGCGCTACTAAATCGCTTGTTCACTTTACGAAGTACGAAGCCGGACGTAGAGGCTAACGTGATCCAGCTGGAAATAGGCCTAAAAATCATACTCTTAAAATTCGAGACGCAAGTCTCTGGTGGCAGCGAACTTTTTATAAATCATCATTAAAATAATTACATTGATGTAAAAAGAAAAACACTTTCATTCTAAGTTAACTTCATAAGTTTTAATGTAAGACATTATTCAGGTATTGAAACCTCGCTTAGGTTCACCAGAATGAAGCGCGCTCATTTGCTCCTTCCATTATTTGCTTGCTTTTCCCACGCAAGGTCGCGAGCCCGGCGAGTTCTGGCAGGTGTTGGGCGGCCAGGAGAGTTACGCCGACACCCCCACGCTGGGAAAAGGGCCCGCTGTCGACCACCCCCCGCGTCTCTTCCAGTGCTCCAACGCGTCCGGCGTCTTCACTGGTCAGTGCCACGCTGGACTTGAGGAGTACCCAGTCTACGTTTTTCGTCGCATGCATGCAAGTTTTTCGCCGCCTAAGTGATTTAATTGCTTAAATCACTTAGGCGGCAAAAAACATGCATGCAGGCGGCGAAAAAGTTAGACTGAAGAGTGCGTATGGTTTACATACCATGGTACATACCGTGGCAACTGAGCATAGAATACACTATACCGTACTAGTGCATACGGTATCCCGTGGTAGTGCACATAGGATACATACCGTGGTAGTGCGCGTGTGGCATTGCCCACTGTAGCGCAACCCGGCATGTCGGTTGCTCGCTTGGATGATCTCTCTATCCCCCTCCTCTACATTGAATGCCTGATCACCACACGGAGAACACATATTTTTGTTTTTGAATAGTAATTCATTTATGTCGTATGAAATTCATTCAAAGGTTGTTTTAACACAAAAGTGGAAGAATCGTCGTACATTTTTGGCGCAGTTGGTACATTAGTCATGTAGAATCACATCTTTTGTGTTGTGAGCGAATGGGGAATCTAGTGTAGCAAGTGGAAGAAGAGAGTTTGATTATATGAATCAGTCATGACTTTTCATGCAATGTAGGTTTATCGATGTAACGATTGTAAATATCAAAGCGAAGAATCATCTCGTAAAACAAATTAAACACGATCCCTACAGAAAATTTCGATGAAAAGATTATTCAAATTTTGAAAACATATGCTATTCTGTCACTGAAAGCATCTAGTCCGCACAAATACTCTCAATTCATCGTGCTTTGATGTATTTGAAAAATTACTCCAAAAATATGAAAAGTAGCATGGTAACGTCAAGGAAAAGTTTACGTTTATGCATTTCCACAGACGATTTGTGAAATTCCATGTCTATTTAACTTAAAAATGCGAGAAGAGTTGGAGATATGATCTCCCTAAGTCACTCATAGCCGATATCGATGCCAACGTTACTCTATATCAGAGTATCATGATTTGATCATATAGCATTGACTCGCCCTGTTGACCTCGATGCCTTCTTGTACAACACACTGCGTCTTCAGCAGTTACCAATTAAATCGAAAAGGTTATTAGTGTTATTCCCCTTACAAGATATCTGTATGGACTAGCATTGAGACTGAGTTTGCTGCACGCATTTCTTTGTACATTACGATGCAGAAAATATTTTTCTAAGAAGTTAAAAGGTCAAATATTTGAAATTAACATTTTTTTCATATTGGTGGAAACTAATGGGGAATGAAGTCGCGAATGATGTTTCTTGAAACTGTTCGGATCTTCGAGAATTTGTATAACTAAACTGCGGGGATCTCTGCAAAAACTGGAGATAGAGTGATGTAAAGCCTTTAATAAAATATCATTTGATACATTTACAATGCATATACCTTAAAATAATAGAAATGCTTACAATGAGAGGTACTCACAATGTAGCTCATGACAGCAACGCATTCATTAACTTCCCACGCACGCTCACCACGCCGCTGCGTCATGCGGAGTTCATGCATTGGAGCAACACAAGCTTACTGTGGAGAACATTTTTCTTTTCACTTTTACTAGTTGCTGCACGACGCACTGCTAATTTTCACTAAATATTACCTTGAGGAATTATTCATTTTTACCTGACAATGTCAAGACGTATCACTTATTTTTATTAGACAATGCCAAAAAACATCAAACTCCCATCCATCACGTCGTCGCCATCTCCGTACTTTATTCACTCATTTTATAGACTTTTCTACAGTTTTTAATTTTTGCTAACATGTAGCAAGTGAAATGGGCACTATATTCCCCCTGAGCAGCGGACGAAGTGCTTCACTTCGGCCAGGGCGACTTGGTGGAGGACGACGTGATGCTCCTCGACACCTGGGAGGCCGTCTTCGTCTGGCTCGGGGTCAACTGCAACAAGGTCTTGTGGTCGCACTTTCTCGTTCTTAACTTTTCTTTTTATTTAGCTATGTTTCACTGCAACAAGGTCTCGTGATGGCGATCTTTAGTTCTTAACGTTCTGTTTGACAATGTTACACTGTAACAAAGTCTTGTGATAGCGCTCTGTTGTTCTTAACTTTTCTCTTTACTTATCTCTGTTTCACTGCAACAAGGTCTTGTGCTCACACTTTTTTATTCCCAGTTTTACTTTCTATCCATCAATGTTCAGGATTGGATTGAGCGATTTCACATGAAATACAAATGTACGGTGCAGTATGATTCTGGCGCACTCATGTCTATGTGTTCGCCCCTAAGCTCAACGAGTCAGGGGGAGACTGAGGAGAAGTTCTCGCAGGTCCTTGAAGGCGAGATCCTCGAATGCCGAGAATAGATTTGGGTGTCACGAGATCATCACATGTAATGCGTATCAATCCGAAAAGTGTTCCTGGACTTAAATTAATTAGCGAGGGCACACTACAAAAACTGAATGTAAGAAATTAAACGTTTGTGTTAATTCTATGAGCGTGAGCAGCCAACCATGAAGTCATGCCAGTGAGTATCGAATGTATAGAAGCACACAAATGAACGGAAGCGGGAACGAATATAAGACTTAAATCAATGTAAGTAGCTAACAATTGGTCAGAGACATAGAATAAACCTCAGCAACGGGACCATGCATACAAGAACGCAAATAGAAGTGAGCATTAGCCGTTAGTAAATAAATATTTGTCGTTTGTAAATAAGCATAAACAACGCACGTAAGTACTAGAAGCACCAGAACATCTCCTGTAAGAGCTCCAGCAATGAAGGGCTCCCGCGTGCAGGCAGAGCGCGTCAACTCGCAGGCGCTGGCGGTAGAGTACATCAAGACGGACCCTCGCGGCCGCTCCCCCGACACGCCCATCATCCTCATCAAGCAGGGCTACGAGCCCCCCAACTTCACCGGCTTCTTCGGGATCTGGGACAACGATCTCTGGAATGTGAGTGTCCTTTGTAAATTCTTGTGTGTCTCAGCCTTGTGTTACTGTGCGTAAATAATGTTTCTCATTTAGATGCACTCAGGAATGCTACTCAAATTAAATACGTAAATAAATCCTTCTGTACAATAATACACAGTTTGTTTCTCGCTGATCTCCGCGCAAATTCCTGCTCTGAACACGGAAATTGAATATCTGAATTAAAAGACACTCATGAAACATGAAGTTAAGATGGACCGCTTGCGTGGCAGAACAACATGACGTACGGCGACATCTGCGAGCGGTTGGAGCAGTCGTCGCCCGGCTGCACGGTGCTGGTCACGCCCTCGCGCACCCGGGGCGAGGACGGCCAGGAGATCCGCAAGACTTACCCCATGGCCGTCCTGCGCATCCGGGACGCCGACAAGCTGCCTGATGAGATCGACCCCACACGCAAAGAGGTGAGAATTTGAAAACTAAATTCATTCGCTGACGAGCTGCCTGATGAGATCGACACGTAAAGAGGTGAGAAAACCAATTTGAAAACAAGATTCATTTTCGACCCAACGCACAAAGAGGCGAGCAATGGTCTTGTGATCGCATTATCAATTTGAAAGCAAAATTCATTCGTGAACGCAATCGTTCACTGACTGTGGTTTGCAACAACGAAAGTAAATTGAATTTTGTACTTCAGCATCATTGTGGGCTTAAGTATTTTTAATGTTTAAATAGAATACCTTCATTGTCAGAGAATGCGGTGAAAATATAAAGTGTGCACGTACTCATGTATGTGCGTATCGTGCATATTCGTGTTGTATGTGTTAGTTTTGAAAGTAAGGCCACTGGTATCGAAGAAGTTATCTCTGTTAGCTTTGAGAGTTAGGCCACTGTATCAAGGAAGTTATCTCTTTTAGCTTTGAGAGTAAGGCCACTGTATCAAGGAAGTTATCTCTGTTAGCTTTGAGAGTAAGGCCACTGTATCAAGGAAGTTATCTCTGTTAGCTTTGAGAGTAAGGCCGCTGGTATCAAAAAGGTTAAATCGGTGAGTTTTGAGAGTAAGGCCGCTGGAATCGAAGAAGTTATCTCTGTTAGCTTTGAGAGTAAGGCCACTGTATCAAGGAAGTTATCTCTATTAGCTTTGAGAGTAAGGCCGCTGGTATCAAAAAGGTTAAATCGGTAAGTTTTGAGAGTAAGGGCGCTGGTTACAAAAAAGTTAAATCGGTTAGCTTTGAGAGTAAGGCCACCTAAGTTACCAACAATGACTGGTTTTCACTAGGCTCCGCACCTCAACTCTTAAGTAATCAACAATGACTGTGTTCGTTCCAGGACTTCATGAGCGACGATGACTTCAACCGCGAGTTCGGGATGAGTCGAGAAGCTTTCTCCAGCCTCCCGGAATGGAAGCAACAAAACCTTAAGAAGAAAGCTGGGATCTATTAAGTAGTGTAGTGTGAACCCTAGCCTTAATGATGTTGGGAAGGTACCAGTCAAAGTTTGACACAAATAGCTGCTTTCTTGCTGTTGGTTTCGTTCATATCGCATAAGGAAAGGCACATGTTTGAACATGGCCTTATGAGACGCACTTGGAGAAGAGTTTAAAAAATTGAATAAATTTGATTTAGGATGTCGACTACAAGTTACGTTAGTAAAATCATAACACTTAGTTTTACCTTGATTATCTCTTATGCTTTGCAAACTTTCTTGTTTAGTCAATAACATAATTACGTTGAAGAGTGACGAGGTAAGGTACGCACGGTGTGAGCTTATTCCAAACTAATGGTAGGAAGTTTCGTTCCCTAGAGCAAAAAAGGTAAAAATGAAATGGTGCATAATAATTTTTCTTTGATTTATTCATTTGCTATAAAAAACTTAAATTTAATTACTCTAAAGGTGAGTAACCCTTGTGTAGTAAAAGCAGCCTAAAATGAAAATAAAAAAACTGTAATGTGCCAAGTATTATCAAAGCCCACCGTTGAATTTCAGGGATGAATTTGACATTCATTTCCGTGAAAGAAAATCCTGTAAACAAATTTAATTGATTTACTGTATTAAACGAACTATTTAAGCAACCTACGCTTTTGGCAAAATCATCAAAGGCTTTTGGTCAGTTCAACTTACCATGGCAACACAGCGATGGCTCAACGGGGTCCGTCACTGCACATCGTTCAGACCACGCTGGGGACCCGGCCAGGAAATTCCTACCTTTATGCTCGTGTTCTCCCAGGGAACATCCTCTTGAATTCTCCCAGGGTAACATCCTCTTGTAATCTCCCAGAGTAACATCCTCTTGTATTCTCCCAGGATAACATCCTCTTGTATTCTCCCAGGGTAACATCCTCCTACGCCTAAATAAATACAGCCCCGAATCAGAGGGATGAGCAGTAATTCAAGTCTATTTTTATTCGTAGTAATAGTGGATGGTTTTTCTATTGTGTTACATATTTATTGCGCTTGAAACTGCTTCGTTCATAAATGTGGCATTTTGAAGTTACATGATTGAGGAAAAGTATTTTTTCTGTAAAGTGCCTCGTTAACCATGTGAAATCAGCTACACGTGTTTAATGTTTTTCGTTTGTAAATAAAGAATTAAATCAAGTTCATTAGATTGTGAGTTCGATTGAATCTAACAATCAATGGTTTTGAAAATATTCTTGGCATTCCAATTTCGAGTTGCGTTTTCTATTATTCAATAAACTTCTTTATTGGTGACACGGCTGATTCATTTCATCCCCCTAGCCCATGGACTTAATGGCTCGAGATACTTAAGGAATATGTTTTTTTTTTCTTTCTTTCCTTTCGTAATTGAATTTTACTTGGATTGCACAGTTAGAGGTTCTGATGCACAATTGAAATGTGATAGATATATGTTTTTTTACAAGTGAATTTTACTTGGATTGCACAGATAGAGGTTCTTACTTCGATGCACAGATAGAGGTTGTGAAAACATCGGAAGCACAAGATGATGTGTGGACGAGCGGTACACTTCCGACAGAAGTTCACAAACCTGGTGAGACGGTTACAGAGCGAGTGACTGCTTTCAAGCCCCAAATTAATACTTGTGACTACTTCAAGAATATGCGGCAGTAAATGCTTTGGAATCAACATTTTACGAACATTGCACTTATGAAAAACACGCCAGTTATTGGTAACATATCCTGACCTACTTTTGCACGAGTAGGAAAGTAGCTAGCGCTCTCAAGACGGTTCTAAATCGGCCCTAGAATGCAGTCATGCTTATAAGGCTAACACTGCTGCTAAAGATTAAAAGACTCAATTTTTGTTATGATGAAGTCGAAAGGACACTCCGCAGGAAGTGTGTAGCGGCTGCGGTAACTATCGCTAGCTCAGAGGCTTCCAACAACAACAAAAAACAGTTTGCGCCTCGGTTGTGTCAAAAAAAGCACTTAATGAAACATTGTTCCAGAGAGAAGAAACAAATACTCCCAAACCTATCAATGCAAGTAATAATTAATACATTTACTGCGTATTGGGACATATAGGTACACGAATTGCTCATTTCCGTACCAGTGCAATTAACAGCATGGCAATTATTTCAACACCTTTTTTTGGAAGAGATTTGAACATCATTCGAGGTAAAATACCATCGTGCTTCCACATTTTCGCACTTCTCAGTAATAACCCACGTTTTTTGAGTAGTTAAAAGTTGTTTATTAAACTCTGCTGCGTACAACCTTACTTAACATGAGACCGCTAGACACACATTCGCGTCAAGCGGCAACGGACTTGTCAATTCGATGTGTTAGAACCTGGTAACTGAGTTAACCTAAGTAATGCTTACTCATCCTACCCCAGCCAACCTCGCAATGGCCTTGTGTTTGCGGAAGGGCCAGTTCAAACTCGCCATAAAAGAAAAACAATTGAGAAATAATGCAACGTACTGATGAAGTGCAGTTAGAACGATAATTTCTAATACAAGACCTGGCCTGAAATCTTCTGTAGCGGAACTTAATCTCGCAGGATGGGAAGATCAGCGTTCTTGTTAAATTTGCAAACTGCGTAGCTCCTCAACTGGTGACTATAGTGATGGTAGATTGATAAGGGTAGTCAGTACTAGAGACTTTCTTAAGTCCTTACAACTAGCTATAGCCGAGATAAGTGTTCAAAAGCTGTGTGTTCAACCCAAAAAATTAGAAGAAACATTTTATGAACGTTTTCTACACTAAGTCGACATTACCCAAACGCACGAGTATGTAGGGTGCGAGGGCCTTTTGAAGGCATGTCGTTATGGTTCATCGTACACTTAAATTACTTATAACATTACTTTTATTTCAGTTAATTCATTCAGAGTAAGATGCTAGACAAAAAAATATCATGATTGTCTTAATTACAAAACATTGCAATTAAAAAAAAGTTTATTTCCAATAGAAATGGTATAAAATTCATCATTGGTTTTCGAAATGTCTTAATATAAAGGTCCTTAGTTGATATACACACATGGATGTAGTAATACCCATGTTAATAGTCGAAGCAATTCCCTTTGTTGTGTAATTTAGGTTTGACAACACATGTGAATACGAGTTGAAAAAATGGATACAATACCAGTGACGATGCATTGTTAAAAACACTCTTATCTGTGCACGCTGACATTGAAATACAAGCTTAGGAGCGTACTATATCAGGATTTAATGTTGATGGTAAGGAGGGTGAGGTTTGAATAATTTTGTGCGTAAGACTATGGGTCAATATTCGGAAATATCTTTTCATACCTATGTAATGTAGTATACCAATTAATGGGCGCACAGAAACTAAAATATTTTACCACAATTTAAATTTATGATATTTCCTATGCTAATAATCCTGGCACAAAATAGTTCACTGGAGTCAGAAACATGAGAAGGATTTTTGAACAGCAATAGAGGATTTTTGTTCAATGATTGTTGGTGTGTAAACTAATTTATGATCTTTATGACGAAAAATGTTAGAAATCCAACCTATGAAAAATCCAATGAATAGACTTTTTAATATAATTGTTTTTCTTTTTATGTGTAGATTTTTAGAGACTTTAGTGATGCAAGTTGGTTCATTGATTATTTGGAATATGGAAAAAGACCACAGTTTCCCTGCTACTAATGGTAAACGGATAAAATGAGTAGAAGAGGGAAGAGGGGCCTATTCTTCTACTCGCTGAGCTTGCCCTTCACTCACCCACTTTTCTTCTCAAGTTAAATAGCTGAAAACCGATTTATACAACCCGATTGTATAAATGAAGCGATAAATAAAGATGTTTCTAGTGTTGGACGATGGAGTGTCCTGGGTGCCTGTAACGACTGTTAATGATGTTGATACACAAAATCAATTAAATTAGTGTTGTTTTTTAACATGTCAGTATACAAATTTTGGGTTAATGAAATACATTTGTATTATAAAAGCCATTTCAATAGTTGAAACAAAAATAAAAGAAAATATGCGAGAGTGTTCCTTCAGTTAAATATGATAATTCTAGGGTTCATATAGCTTTGGAATGCTGTAAATAATGATTAAAAACACGGATTGAGAGAACCTAGAATAAAAATTTTAGACTTGGTAGAAGCCTTTTTACTGAAAATTAGCTTAAAATGTATTTTATTTCTGAGTTGTATCACCTCAGGTTTCATTTCAGATGATGGTTTTATAATATGCTTAAAAGCTGCTTAGGGTAAAAATGCGGTGTAGTAGGGTGAAATTACCTGACTGTTATAAGCGTACGTTGTCAAGTGTTGGTTGGTCGGTCGATTGCGGTGTCGAGGTTGTATGGCGCCGGTATGCGAATGTGGATGTGAGCAACTGTTCGTATAAAACTCCGCACATCTGAGGACTTTTGTTTCACCATGGCATTTCAATTAAGGCTCATTGTGGGGCTTTGCTTGCTATCGGTAGGGCTTGGCGCAAATGATGTCTTGAATAAAGACATCGTTGTCAAGAATCTGGAACGCAAAATTGACCTGACCACGCAACTTGTGAAAATTAGTCATAAAATAACAATTGAAAACGCTGGGTCGAGTCCTGTCAAGTATTTCCTAGTGACCCTCAACCAAGAAGAATTCGAAAAGTTATCTTTCTTAGGGGCTCAGGTATGGCGTGATAACACTGAGTGGCTTTAGGTAATATGGTGATATCAGTTGAATATCGCTTCCTTGGAGTAACCTCTCTTATCCGCCTAACTTGCCTGGCTCATGTGTTTTAATCCCATTATGTTGTATGTTTGATAATTATTACATTAAGTAGGGGACAGAAATATCAAATATATAGTTTTGCAAGTTTGATTGTTTGATATTTGGACATAAAAAATTCAATTGATAGCATGTTGAAGCTTAACAAGAAGCTGCTGTAATCCATTTATTGCATAGCTATTATAAAATATTGCTGAATTCATTTATTTTTACATTATGATTTTAGCATTTCCAATTATTTAGGATAATTTCAGGAGCAGTGCATCTTTTTAATGCATAAAATGTGCTTTTTTGCCAGCATAGCTCCTAGACATTAAAATTCCTTAATGCAAAGCTCTTAACTGTTGATTTTGCAGATACTAGCCATTATAAAATGAGCCCCCTGTAAGTTGTACTGCAGCATTCTCTTTTATAATAGCAGAGGTGCTGGACTCCATCACCTCTGGTTTGATTAAAATAGGTTCATGAGGCCAAGTTATATTATTAAGTGTCCTATCATGGTTTTCTGGCTGCCAAACATATGCATTAGAGAAAGCAATCACCAGAGCTGGTGCTTTTGGGTTGCTGATTTACTACTTCTCTAATTGAGCAATACCTCCACACATGATGATAGGAAATAATTTATCAAAATTGTCATCTATAGGGGTGAAGCTTTTGATATATGTCAAGCATTATTTCAAAGATGCTCAATGATGCGTTAAATTTCATCAAGTTTTTTATGAGGAAATAATACAGGCTTTAATTTTTTTATAAGACTAGAGCTAGATCTAATTATTTAATAATTTGCAAATTATGTTGATTACTGCTTTATAAGACTTTTTTTATTGCTGCTGCAGAGTTGGTAATACTGATTATTTAGAAATGAATTATATTCCTATAGTGTACTTTGTCAGGCTTATTGAATTAAAAATTAAAAGATACTTTGTTTATTTCGTAGCTACTAGCATGATTTATCTAATTAAATGCTATTAAGGAGGCTGACCCAAGATTTCCATTTTTTTTGTCAGATTTGTTTGAAATTTGGCCAGTATTTGTATTAGTTGTAAGTAAACTTTTTTTACTTGTTCAACTATTTTGATTTAGACTTCATTTTTGTGAAAAAAAAATTTATTGTACATTTTATGGACATTTCAAAAAAAGACTAGTCATTCAGTTTTCATGCGAGAGCAAAACCAAACAGTTTTAGAATCCTTGGAGCATTTCTAACAAAAGTACGGTAGAAAACTTTACATGTGTGACTTTTCGTTCTTTTTATATGCAAAATTTTATCACTAATGAAATAAACAATAATTTTGGGTTTTGTGATTGATAAAAAAAATTTTGGGACAATTTATGAGTTTGCTACCGTACTTTTGTTAGAAATGTTCCAAGGATTCTAAAACTGTCTTTGTTTTTGTTCTAGCATAAAAACTCATTGGCAAGTCCTCTTTTGGATGTTGATAGTTAGAGGTTTTGAGTATAAGCCAGAAACAAAATTTTTTGTTTTGTTGAAGTGTAATATAATAGACAATTTATGTAATTGATTGAGGTTTTCATTTTTATTTTGATAATCTCCATACATAAATTCATATTCACACTAAATTGTAATTTACATAAATTAAATGAGAAAATTTAAAAAATTCTTTTTTATAAAAATTGGGAACTTTTATATTTGTAATCTGATTCATGCAAAATTTGACCATTATATGTAATTTTTGAAAATAACCACATTTTCTTCCATTCATTTTTTTGATTTAGGCTTTAGTTTTCTTAAAAAAAATTGGACACATTGGCTTTTTAGTTCATTTTTGTTGATATTTCAAATAAATAGAACTCATTGAGTTTT
This sequence comes from Platorchestia sp. MABIK, assembly GCA_014220935.1. Taxonomy (NCBI): domain Eukaryota; kingdom Metazoa; phylum Arthropoda; class Malacostraca; order Amphipoda; family Talitridae; genus Platorchestia; species Platorchestia sp. MABIK. The sequence continues at coordinate 44,749 of JACJUY010005016.1, forward strand.
TATGCTAGAACAAAACCAAAGACTGTTTAAGAATCTTTGAAGCCTTGTAAATAAAGTTAGGGTTTCAAATTTTCCATTTCCTGTTTTGTTTTCTTTTTATATGAGGTCAAAATGGGTTCAAAATTCAGGATTTTTGGTCTCTTACCCTCCCTAGGGGGGAGGGATCTAGTGTCCGTAGCGCCATGAAATTTTAGGACCTAAAAGTTTACCACCTAAGGGTCCTTTTCCAACAACAAAACAGAAAAAGCTCACTGGACCGACAGGAGCTTGTATTGGCCTTAAATTCTTCTTAGAAACAAAAATTTGAATCAGAAATGCTGTGCTTGCATTGAAATTTAATTTGGTAATGCCCAGTTACATCTTTATGAAAATATGTGACTGAAATGTTTTAGCCAGCCAAAAAATTTAACATTTTTGTCAATGCTCAGATGGTATGTCATTCATTTCTTTTGAAAGACATCTCTTTACTCTATTATTACTACTTGAGTATATATCTGATCAGATGCTGATTAATTCAACATGAGTTTTTGCAGGTGGGAAGCTACCAGCTGGCAGTTGGAGAGACCACCATTGCCCAGCACCCAGGCTACCACTTCTATCGCGTGGACCTGCGAGATGTGCTGCAGGGCGGCAAGACTTCTAGTCCTGTGAGTTGCAGCATCACCTTCTGCCGTTTGGATAACCTCAGATTAACTCGTATTAGTTCTCAAAAAATTTTGTGGGTTTCAAAGTTTTGGGTAATAGTTCATATGCATTAGGTTACGTGAAGGTAAATTCAATAATCTACAGTCCAATTTTCTGCTGTCAGAATTGCAAAATGTGGACATAGTCTAGTATGCAGTTTTGTTTTACTCTCCCCTCAGGAGGAGACAATTATTGTTTTTATTTAAATTAGCACTCTCTGGGAGAAATGCAAGGTCCCAAGCTGAAGTTAGGTAGGCCTCCTGTTTGTGGAGATGAAATAAGTTCTCTTTTTCTTCAGTAACTTCTTTTTTGGTTTACTGCTGTCCTTTTTTCAGCACCTGACTTTCAACTTTAATTTTTTTTGGTTTTAATGACTTTCCACTTCAATTTATAGTTTCTATGCAGAGAGGTGAAGGTAAGGAAGGTAAGTGAGGTTGGTGGAGTGGAAGGGGAATGGAAGCTGTTTATAGATGCGGTGAAAAAATGTGCAAGGGAAGTGTGTGGGGTAAGGAAGGTTGGTGGGGGAATTAGAAAGGGGAATGAATGGTGGAATGGAGAAATAGGAGCGGCTGTGAGAAGAAAGCAGGGGGCGTTTGAAAGGTGGCTGCAAAGGAGCGGCCAGCAAAATTTCGAAGAGTATAAAGAGAGGAAGAAAGAGATGCAAAGAATGGTAAGGAGAGCAAAGTGGGCAGCGGATGAGGAGTGGGGGAGGAAGTTGGGAGGGGACTTCATGGAGAGAAGGAAGGTTTTCTGGAAGGAAGTGAAGAGGATTAGGAAAGGACAGGTGGAGAGTGAAGGATGCAAATGGAAGGCTGCTAGTGGAGGGTTGTGATGTGAGGAAGAGATGGGCGGAGTATTTTGAGGAACTGCTGAACGTGAGAGATGATAGGGTTGCGAGAGTGGTAGCTGTTGGAAGTGATGTAAGAATGCCTGTGTTTGGTGAAGTTAATAGAAGTGGAATAAGAAGTGTAGAAGTGAAAGGTGTGTTGGATGTGATGAAAAATGGGCAAGCACCAGGTATGGATGGTTGCACGGTTGAATGTCTAAAGAAAGGAGGAAATGTGGTTGTAGAATGGTTGGTACGTTTATTTGATGTGTGTTTTGGGGCTAGTAAAGTGCCGTTAGATTGGAGTAGCGCGTGTGTAGTTCCGTTGTACAAGGGGAAAGGTGACAGGTATGAGTGCAGTAATTCTAGAGATATAAGTCTACTCAGTGTCGTTGGGAAGCTGTATGGATGAGTTTTGATTGGAAGAGTGAGAGTGATGACGGATCATGTGCTGGCTGAAGAACAATGTGGTTTTAGAAGTGGCAGAGGTTGTGTGGATCAAATGTTTGCTGTGAGGCAGGTAAATGAAATATACTTGGCAAAAGGTAAAGATGTATATTGGGCTTTTATGGATCTAGAGAAGGCGTATGACAGAGTGGACCGTGAGGCTCTGTGGCAAGTTGTGAGTTTGCATGGAGTGGGTGGGAGACTGTTGAATGCAATCAAGAGTTTCTACATTGACAGCAGAGCGTGTGTGAGAGTAGGGAATGAGGTGAGTGGTTCCCAGGTGTGAGACAGGGATGTGTGATGTCGCTGTGGTTGTTTAATTTGTTTATGGATGGTGTGGTGAGGGAAGTGAATGCCAGAGTGTTGGGAAAAGGTGCGTAGTTGGTGGGACGAAATGGTGTGTATTGGGATGTGTGTCAGCTGTTGTTTGCAGATGATGCGGCGCTTGTGGCTGATTCAGAGGAAAAACTGAGGAGACTGGTTGCAGAGTTTGGTAGAGTGTGCGAAAGGCGTAAACTGAGGATAAATGTGAATAAAAGTAAGGTGATGAGATGTTCAAGAGGTGGAGTGTTTGGTACTTTGGATGTGAGGATGAATGGTGAAGTGTTAGAAGAGGTAAAGCATTTTAGGTACCTCGGGTCGGATGTGGCTGTTAAGGATAGTATGGAAGTAGAAGTGAGACATCGAGTGAGTGAAGGCTGTAAGACATTGGGTGCAATGAGGAAAGTTTTTGAATGCAGGAGTTTGAGTATGAATGCTAAGAGGGCACTGTATGAAAGTTTGATTGTGCCAGTTTTGTTGTATGGAGCCAAGTCGTGGGGTTTGAGAGTAGCTGAGAGGAGGAGGATGGATGTGTTTGAGATGAAGTGTTTGAGGAGCATGTGTGGAGTGACAAGAAGAGATAGGATCAGGAATGAGTTGGTTAGGGGGCAGACGGGGGTTATCAAACAGCTGAGCAGGCGAGGGGATGAAAGAGTGCTTGGATGGTTTGGGCATGTTGAAAGAATGAATGTTGAGCTGAGCGGCTGGTGAAAAAGATTTATATGTCGGAAGTGAGTGGTATTAGAGTGCAAGGTAGACCACGGATGTGTTGAATGGATGGGGTGAAGCGTGCTTTGTATGAAAGGGGTCTGACTGTGGATGTGGCGAGAGGGATGACTGCGGACAGAAGTGAGGGGGGGCAGTGGATAAGAAGGTAATTTTATTTTTGACGCGGTACTGGGAGCTTGCCCGCGTGTGATGGGGTTGACCTGTCCTGTGCGGAGGGAGGGGCTGCACTCAATGAAGCGGTCGGGGTAAACCAGCTATGGCTGTCGGGCCTGACTGTGGAAGGTGGTTGTGCTGGGCTGCTGCTGATCCTGGCAGTTCTGGTGCGGCCAGTGCTGCCTCTCTCGCATCCTAGTGACTAAGGGTGTTGTTTGTGGCCTGCTGTCGGCTACCTTCCCATAGGGAGGAGAGGCCTGGTATATGTATGTATGCACAGAGAATCTTATGTAAAACATACCTCATTTATAGAGTCTGCATTCCTCTAGCTCTATTCTAAATGGAACCTTTGTCTTTCTTCTCTGAAGAACACTTTTCTGTGGTAAATGATTCTAAAAAAAACCTTGTAATCTAATATTTTTCACTTTACCTATTGGCTCAAGAGCCTCAATCATTCTAGTAATGTTCAAGAAAATAGGATATTTAGGAAATGTTTTCTGACAAATCTTTGAGTAGTGATGAGCTCTCCATCTTAAGGCCCCTTACACTTGCAAATTGTCTGCAGACAATCTGAACTGAGTTTGGTTTGACGGTCTCAATTCCCCCTCACACGATACGAACAACACACTTCGAACTTGTCAAAGACTGGCACACACTTCAGTATGCCAGAAGCAGCCAGGTGGAGAGTACGCACAAGAATGGCAGCTCTAGACGGCGAGTTCGAACATTTGATGGGATTTGCTATAGTTGCAATGAATAAGGAAAAAAAATGTAAAAGCTCGCTCAAAATGGGCTAAAGAATGGTTCCTAAAATGTAGTGAAAATACAAATGTGAAATTGCTTAATGAAGTGCACAAGAAGGGAGAGAGGCAGGCGTGCACCGCCAACGAAAGCTGGCTTGACACTGACGTGATGTCAAGGTTTGAAGCCGGTCGCTCCAAAATTATCAAGCATACCGCGTCTGCCTCATACAGTCTGTGCCAACCTGAAATGAGCGAAGAAACTCACGAACTCAGCACCCGTTCAGATATATGTCTGCAGATGTGTGCGCATGGAAGGGGGCCTTCAGTTAAGCTTACCGTGGGAGTTAATGTGCAAAAAAAATTCCATTTTAATTTTTGCTTTTTCTACTTAGAAGGGAGATGTGCATCAACACATTATTGCTGCTATTGCCATTAATGTCTCATGCTTATAAATGCATTGAGCTTATGTGCTAAATATTCAGCACATGTATTTTACAGTCTTCCACTGTCATTCTTACCATTCCATTTGCATATTTCCTAGCGTACCCTGCTGTTGTTTCCTTTTTTGTTGTTTATAATACTTTCTTCAAGAAAAATTCCTTCTAATGATAATAGCACATTTCTCATATTAAAGATCAATAATTTTAGCTGTGTAAGTCAACATGTATATACATTCAATTAGTTTGTATACGATTTTAGCTTTGATTAAAAATTTGCTTATGATTAGGACACATGTTATATTTAATCTTAGTTATGGTTCTTGGAGCTCTGTGTCACCACTGACATCAGGTATTGAATGCATAGCTATACAAGTCTTATTCCTTGAGAAATGTATGGCTTAGTAAATTTTACTAAGCCACAAATTTGGTTTACCCCCTTCCTGCATGGTGTGAGACAGGAAGATGTGAAATTGTGCCCTGAACTACTGGTCAGGTTGAGGTGGAGGTGGTGCTGGCAGGAGCCCTGCGGCCGTACCCTGCCAGCATCCAGCAGGGGGAGAAGCAGCTGGTGGTGTACGAGGGCAGCCACTGGGTGCCTGCTGCGTACAAGGTCACGTCCCAGACCACCACCATCCTCCTGCCCTCCCCCAATGCCGAGAGCTACACAAAGCTCAAGCCCACGCTGCACACCGACACCACCATCATGTATGGGCCCTATGACAACATCCCTGCATTCTCAGCGGTCAGTGCTCCTCCTGACTTCCATTGTCTCTAAAAGTTGGTGTCTAATTACAACAAATATCCTTTTGGTATTGCTTCATTTTAGAAATGGGTATTTGTGTACTGTCTCTGATGGATGATTTTGTGCATTTTAGCTCAAATTTAAGTTAAAGTAGATTATTTTCTACTTGTAACCATGCTTCATGTGAAATTAGTCCTCTTTCTAATTGACAAATTATCTTAGAAATTTTAAAGCAATTATTTCAGCACTTTGGGTCTTATTCAAACGTATTTACGCTCATTTCAATTTCAAAATGAATCGTTAATTTGTTGTGTGCCAAAATACAATTTCTAGTTAAGAAATTGTATCTTGCTCATTTAAGAATATCAAATGTGTAAATCTGAGAAAAGTAACATTTCCTACGTATATCAGTGAATAAGGATAACAGTTTTGTAGGGAAAAATGAAGCTGATTAATCAAAGATTGATGTTTAATCCTTTTATTCATGTATTAAATTTTCAGTGTAAACTTAAACGTTGGTTGCATTTGATTTTTGGATGCTGTTCTGTCACAAATTACATCTGTAAATGGATATTTATGCAAAGTACAATATGTTTGTTCATTCTGAATGGATACACAACAATAAATGTTCAGTGATGAAAAGTGTACACATGCTGTGTGCTGTAGTTTTTGCATGGTTGGAGAATACAGGAAATGGTTATGTATAATGAGTGTTTGTGTAAATTTTCTCTGAGTCTTAAAGGATAACACGATGTGAAATAACTTAAAACACATTCTTTGAACTAGTCGTTAACTGGTGTCTGATAGCAAATGTATACATTGAGCCTCATTTACACGTTTTTCATTTTAGAGTCAACAAAGTGAGTTTGAGTTCCTACATTGAAGCTAAATTGAACACTTTTGGTATCGGCTGGACCCCCTTTCACAGGACCCGATGAAGATCCACTACGAGACGAGCAGCCCATTCCTGACCATCACAAACTTAGAGCGCGTGCTCGAGGTGAGCCACTGGGGCAACGTTGCTGTGGAGGAGACCATTGACCTCTTGCACACGGGAGCCAAACTCAAGGGCTCCTTCTCGCGCTACGACTACCAGAGGGACCACAACACCCACACCAACGTCAAGTGAGCTACACTGTCTTGCTCTGGCAGCTTTGGTGCCAAGCTCGGATGTGTCTTGTGGGGTTCTGAGATCATGGCTTTTGTGCTTGCTCTATACCTCTCCTCAGAGGTATAGAGTGGACAATTGGTTTAAATTAAAAACGTTTTTCTGTTCTCTGCTGACTGGCTTCCCCAAGAGGGGGAGAAGAACTCTGGTAGAGCACCTCAGCTTTATGTAGGGCATAAGGACTTAAATCTTTGCTTACTGTTTTTTTTTCAGTTTTGATGTTCGCTAGATGTTCTTTTTTTCTAACTTGCTGTTTCTTTGCTCAGGGTCTCCTGTGTGGGAGCATACTTAGTGTACAGATTCTGTCTTCTACAGTGCACACTAAGTGGTTCCTTTGCTTTGTTTTGCTCTTAATTATCTTTGTTGTGACAAGGGAGTCTTGGAACTAATAACAATAATTTTAACAATAATCGGACATTTTTTTGTAACTATGGACTATCACAACACTAAAATTACTTCTTAGTAAGTGCATATTACATTTTAGGAAAAAATCTTGCTTGTCCAAAAAAATTTTTTACCAAAAAATTTAGGTTCTCAGAAAACTCAGGTGCGGCTCGACCTCTCGTCTCGACCTTTCCTGTTTCCTTAGCCTTGCCCGTCCCATATTTACTGTGACCGCGATTTAATCATGAACAAATTCTAGGTCATGGATTTTTTTCTTCATGCTCTGCCCCCCCCCCCCCGAATACAGCACTCGCATTTACATCAAATAATTGAATATATAATACTTTGTCAATTTTTTATTCTTTTGTAGAAATGAATTTGTTTATTCATCTTCAAATAGGACAAGTGGGAGAGGTTTGGTGGTAATTATTAAGGTGATTAGTTCCCATGGAAGAAAGAGTTCGTAACTCGCCGTTGTATTTTATTCATGAAGACCGTAAGTTCATTTCCATGCTGTGGCAAAATTCTACGCTGTTCATATTAGAAAAAGTGTCTGGTTATGGATGCAGGTTAAAGAGAAGTTTTGAGTTGGATGGCATTGATGTTACACTTAGCGTATTTGTCATGAGGAGCAACGCATTATGTGCATGGAGACTGTAAGCTCATATCTATGCCACGGCAAAATCCTGTGCTGTTCATTTTGGAAGAAGTGTCTAGTTATGAAAGTAAGTCATGGAGAAGTTTAAAAGTGGTGAGGTTACACTTAGCGCGAGTGTCTGTGATGAGAAGCAACGCAAGGTGCGTCAGTGGGCGTGTGTGTCACCAGGTCGTTCCGCACGATCCTGCCCGCCTCGGCGCGCGACGTGTACTACAGGGACGAGATCGGCAACATCTCCACCTCCAACCTGCGCATCAAGGACGACTCGGTTGAGGTCGACCTCAGGCCTCGCTTTCCACTCTTCGGGGGCTGGAAGACACACTACAAGCTCGGCTACAACGTGCCCAGCTACGAGTATCTCTTCAACTCAGGTGCGGCTCGACCTCTCGTCTCGACCTTTCCTGTTTCCTTAGCCTTGCCCGTCCCATATTTACTGTGACCGCGATTTAATCATGAACAAATTCTAAGCCTCTCGCAAAAATGCAGCTTTTTATCTGTGATTTGGTGCTCCCAGGGTAGGTTGGTCCTGAGCTGAAAGGTGAGAAGGCCTTCCTTTTGTTGAGGTAGGTGTCCTGTTTTATTACCTCAACTTTTGTCTTCTTTCATGAATTTCTTTCAGTCATGCTGATTCTGTGCGCAGGGTGTAGGAACTCGCCATGTGCATAGATTCACCGATGTTTCACTTTCAAACTAAACTATCCTTCAATTCCGTACTAAACGGTGCCGTCGCCTTTGAGAAACACTCTTATTGGGGTAAGGGAGGCTGAAACTTGTTATCTAATCTGCATTTGCTGACTGTCTCATGTGCTCGTCGCCGTTCACTTCATTTAGCCCTCCCAAAAGTAGCAACTGCTCCCTTCTGTAGAGTGCCACACTTTTGCATCCTTGACATTCGACTGCTCTATAACTCAGTTTATTTGAGTGCTTCTATGCATAGAGTGCTGCTGCGCGGAATGTACGTGGAAAGTGGAGTTTTGGAATGCTCTAGAATATTAGTTTTGCGTGCACTGTGAAGGTTGAGCTTGAAATTAATCATTCTCATGTATGCTAAATGCTTGCCATCTCTTAAGAGTGTGGAGAAATGTGCTTAGTAAAAATGAAACGTTCAATATTTTCTGAAAACTACTTTGAAAAAGTTGTACGTTTCGAGTTTGTATGACTCTTGCCATGTGCTGCTTTCCATGGAATCTGCTGCTGAGTACCACATTTTGCCGGTATCTCTCGTTGCAAGTAGTGCCCAACTCACAATGCACCGCATTGTGTCGGTATCTCATGATGCACTGCATTGTGTCGGTATCTCATGATGCACTGCATTGTGTCGGTATATCCCGTTGGAAGTAGTGTCCGCTTCATGGTGCCTTGACTACCGCAGGCGAGCAGTACGCGCTGAAGATGCGACTGCTGGATCACGTGTACGACGACATGGTGGTGGAGCAGATGCGCCTCAAGGTTATCCTGCCCGAGGGAGTGCGCGACGTCCACATCAGGTAATTCCACCATCTTCATTTCATTCACGAAATAAATTTAGTTCATCGAATCTCTTGAATTTTGTAGTCATCTTTTAATGTAAATTTTATTCCATCTCCGTTACTGAAGTATTTGGCCTTTAAGAAATTTTTCGACAATCATTCGAGATTTTTTTAGGTGTCAGTTTATTGAAAAATAGAAGAAAATTGTATATTGTCATGTAAAATGGAGACATCCTACTTGAGTTGAAAGAAAAATATTTCTAAAACTACGACTATTTTTTAATTCATTGTTGTTTGATGTATGACCCCTCAGGGGGATACAACTATTGTATCTATGGGAATTAGCGCTCCCAGGGAGAAAATGTGAGGGCCCGAGCTGAGAGTAAGGTAGGCCGTCTTTTTGTTGAAATAAAATGTTTTAGTATGTTAAGGACCATCTTTTTCAGTTCTCTGCTGTCCTGTTTTGCAGCACCTACTACTTTCTTCTTCAACTTTGATCTTGTTTCATGATCTTCTTTTTCAACTTACTGTTTCTATGCCCTCTCTGAATAGATTCCGCGTTCCCTTATCTCCATACTAAATGGTGCCTTGCTCTCTTTGGATCGCCTTTGTGGCGGATAGGGACGCTTAAACTAACTAATAATCGAAAAAAGCGCGAGCTGTGACTGAGTTGCGTGTTGCAGCACCCCGTACCCCGTGGTGCGCGAGGACGACGCGCTGCTGGCCACCTACTTGGACACGGTGGGCCGGGTGGTCATCTCGCTGAAGGCCACCAAGCTCAACGCTGTCCACATCCAGGACTTCACCATCTTCTACAAGTTCCCTGGTCTGCTCATGCTGCAGGAGCCGCTCCTCGTGGTTGCTGCGTTCCTGGCTCTCTTCATCGCGGTTAGTTCCAACTATTTCTTCTTGTTATTAATTGCGCATGTCATTTTCCTTTTGGAGACTAACGCCTCCACCACGTTGTTTTTTCTTCATCAAGAGCAAGCAGTAGCCATGTGGTGTTCTAAATTTGAATTTTTTTTTTTTTATGTCATTTAGCTAACCTCCAGTCAAATTCGAGGCATCTCAATTCACTGATGAATTCAATTACGGTGACATTTATTTCATTTTATTTTAGGATAGGTTCCAGCATGATAGGGATAAATCCTTAGTGGAAGCGAGAATGAAACGCACTTCTGCAAAATCTGAATCAAGTGTTGAAAACATTTTGCAAGCACACATTCCACGAGCGAAAATATTAATTTTTGCAATACGGCGATGGTATTACTTGAGTTCAAAGAGTAACTTACGAACTGACGGACGAATGCAAGAAACATTACCATACTCATGAAAATTTAAATTTAGTGGGCACTAATGTTATTGTAGCTTTTAGGGTTTTTCTTAATACTAGTCGCAGGTGACTTGGAGGCTGCAAACGTGCGTGTTTCATTTTCTCAAAGTTGTGAGAGACGCAGGTTCATATGCATGTACATTTCCAGAGGATGGGCAAAGCAGTGTCCTAATTTAGGAAGTTATGAGCGCCTTTTCTTAGTACAGATTTATTTTCAAGTCATCAATTTGGTAACTGTTATAACTTAGTCCTCTAGGCCAAAAGTAGTCTAGCTTTTTCCAGTACGGTTACGATGAAAGAACGAGAAAGTCGCAGTTCTTCAAAGTAGGTGTTCGACAGGCTCTGGTATACCATACGATGCACTCTGGACTAATTGCCCCACCCCCAATATATTACTCAACGGCTGTTGGTTTGGCTGACTCACTGCTCATGTGACTTTTGGGCAGGTAAATTGCCTGACACGTATTAGTCAATGGCTGTCAGTGTGTCACGTATTGCGCATGTGACTTTGGTCAGACAAATTGCCTCACGCCAGCACATTACTCCATGGCTGTTGGTGTGTCTGACTCGCTGTTCACGTAACTTTTGTCAGTGCTAATATATTGCTCAATGGTTGTTGGTTTGGCTCACTCCCTGCTGACGTGACTTTGTTTAGGTGATGATCTGGGTGCGGCTGGACTTGACGCTGAGCCCCGACCGCGACGCGGAGGCGAAGATGCGTGTGTCGTCGCACTGCAGCCTCGTGGCGGCGCACCACTACAAGCGGGTCGCCATATACCACTCCATGCTCGAGGAGATCACCAAGCAGCAGGGACTCGGCAACCCGCCTAACGCTCTCGTCAGTTCCCTCAAGCTTTCCTACATTTATGTACCTTCTGGCTAGCTCGTGGGAATTGTGTTCTCGCAGGAGTGGTCACAGATTTGGTACTAGATGCAATGAGGTGAAGTTAGGTGGCTGGATACAGTAGTTGATTTTCATAAAATAGGACTGACCAGACTTTGGAAAATCCTGAATTGTATGCGCAATACTTTATCAAAATTTCATGGAATTAATTTTGAGACGACAAAAAATGGAAGCATAGTCGAGCTTAATTAGGCTTGGCGTTTGGTTACGTCGTTAGATGAAACACTTGAACTAGGGAAATATTAGACTACCACATTTTCTCGCACTATCTGTAAGGTTGATGTTCCCACATCATGACGGGCGCATGTTATTTACTCACAGCTATGCTTCATTACACAATATTTCTATCAAATCTGTTTAAGTAGCGGTCAAAAAACGTCAGTTTAAGTAGAAGTTTGCACAGCTCAACGGACAAATGAGGAAAAAACGCTCAAAATTTGACCCGATCATTGAAGTCTGCCTGGACAACAGCTTCCTTCTTCCAAGAGCCGTATCTCACCAACTGCGATTACCTCATTAAATACACGTTTGAATCAAAAACTACTTCAAAAATAGGCCTAGAAAGCATATGTTGGAACTACATTACATGTGTTCAACTCATCCCTAAATTTATTATTTATTATTAATACATATGTTCACGCACCGCATATGTAATTTTTGATCAAACTATATCACCAAAGTTCTGACGGATTTTAAACTCGAGTTACTCATTTCATTCAAGTCTTGCTCTAATTTTATGATAAGTGTGGCGTCATTGCTGTCACCAAATCTATGCGCCGGCCTGCAGCTGTAGGGAGGCATTGGTTTTGTTCTCTTCAATTACCATACGAGGATATTACCGTCGTCGTTTCTTGGGATTCTGCCCTCCCCATGTCCTTACCTTGTCGTGGTGGGAGGGCTTGCGTGCTGCCGCGAAAGTTCGAGGCTATACTGCCGGGGCCCTGGTTCTGGTAGGTTCAACCATGGTAGGCTGGCTCAACTGGAGCAGCCTGACAAAAGGAGGACCATGGGTGAGGTTTCCCATGTAAATATGAACTGGGCCTCGGCAGTTACGGGTTATAAAGTCCCTCGTTATCCCGGGCATACATGAGGACTGCCACGGGCTGGGGCTGACGGTGGGAGGGAGTATTTACTCCCTATTGGTCAGTGTGCGCCCGCCTAAGTACAGAGATGTACCAGAAGGCTACTGACCGCTCGAGGGTCTCTTTTCCGGCCTGAGCCAGTCTGGATAGGGGAGGGGCGACTCTTCCTGAAAGAGGGACCTTAAACTGTGAGCTTGCGTCAACAAATGTAACTGCTGCTACTGACATCTCGGTAACGACCCGGACCTCCAATATGGACGTGGATACCCGGATTTCCCTTTTAGAGCCGCAGAGCCCCTTTTAGGTCACAGCACCAACCTGTGAGTGAGGGAGCAACTCGCGGACATGAAGACAGAGAACTGACTTATGAACCGTATCGACCAGATCATCTTTCAAATCGTGCGGATCCCACCTCTAGTGGCCGACCGCTGAGTTTGCCCCAAAAGATAAATCGACATTGGCGCCTCCTGAGATTGTGACGGAGAATGTAAACCAGCGAATTGCACCGGAGACTGAATTAAAAAAAATTCATATAATAAAAGCCAACGATGACTCCCTTGGCCGAGGTGGATGTCGCCAAGGCCTATAGAGAGATCTGCAACTGGCTTGCAGGCAAACCTGCCAAAATCGCAGAAGCTCGTAATGGCAGTCTGTTGGTGGAGGTTAGAAATCGCCACCAAAGCCGCTCCATCACTATTATTAAATCCCTTGCGGGGGTAGAGGTGACAGTTAGCCCCAATGAACGTCTCAACCAAACAAAGGGTGCAATATGGTATGCAAATCGCCCTAGATATACAGACGCTCGTACATTGGAGGAGCTGGAACGCTTTGGGGCCAGAGAAATCTATTGTATTGAGAAGAAAGTGACTGATGTGCTGGTCCCAACTCCAGTGTATATTGTCACGTTCGACTGCTGCCAACTACCTGCTGCCGTTGCGATTGGATGGACCCGGTGTCAGGTGCGCCAGTACGTGCCTAAGCCGCGGCGATGTTTTAAATGTCAGGCTTTTGGACATGGCGCTAAGACGTGTCGCGCCCAGCGGGGTGTCTGCGCTCACTGTGCACTGGAGCAGCATGGACTGCCTTGCAGCCAACCAGCCCGGTGTGCCAACTGTAAAGACCCACATCCGGCTAGCTCAACATCTTGTATATTCTATGAAATAGAAGCTGAAATTCTTGCAACCCAGGTGAAAGAAAACCTTAGTTACGGAGAGGCCAAAAGAATTGTAGCTTCACGGTATGTGTCTCCTCGCATGTCCTATGCTGATGTTTCCCAGCGATCCGGGAAAGGATCACAGCCTGCCGCCCGCCGTGTGACACTTGGCCAGCCAGCTCAGCGGCATGCACGAGATGAGGCAGAACTTCCCCTCGAGCGAAGACCTCTGCCTGCAACATTTTCTGAGAAGACCTCTGGCCCAAGAGAGCATTTCAGTTTACGGGGGCCTCAACCTTCAGCTCTGCCTATGCCCTCTGATCCTGGAAATACAAAGACCAGTGATGGTGATTTGCCACGCGCTGCCGGTACCGTTTCGGACCCTTCACCGTCCTGTGCGGCTCCGGGTGATATCTGTATGGGTGCTCGGAGCAATCTTGAAGCTGTGGTTGATCAACCTGACTGCGATCAATCAATGCAGGTTTATCTATTAGGGAGGAAAGGAAAAAGGAACAAGGCTCTCAGAGCCCGGGGTCGAAAGGAATGGATAAGGGACCTGAACCCCAGAGTAAAACCTCCCCTGAATATCCATCTACCGCAGGTGGTGCCCGAAAGCGCCTGCAAAGCGGCACTCCGTCTCCAACTGGAGGGATGACATGGCAAGCCGCCAAAAAGCGTCCCACCTTTAAGCATATTGATAATTACAACGGTAAAACCTCAACAAGGACTGGAACGTATACCTATCCAAGTGTCCAGTAAACCTAGAGAGGCTCGAGAGCGAGGACGCGAGGGAAGTAACATCGTGACCCGTCGTGTTCGCTCTCTGGAACGTGTTGTGGTACCTGAAAGTATAGCAACTGAAATGAGAAATAAATTCCCTATGCCAGCAGATATGCCCTCAATGCCCCCGGGTAATGTGCAGCTGCTCCCTTGGAGCTCGAGGCAGGAGAGTGGCAAAAATCCAGGAGAAAGTAAACAAATTTCAGAGAAAAAACTGACCCCAACTGAGAGATCTTCAAGCCGATGAGCATAATGAGTCTTCTGCAGTGGAACTGTCGAAGTTACCGCCGCAATTATGGTGATTTGAGAAGATTGCTACAAGAGTTTCAGCCGGGCTGTATATGCCTCCAGGAGACAATGCTCGGAAGTATGACACCTACGCCACCGGCGAGTTACGTCATAGAAACCTCCCCACTACCAAATCCGGTGCCAGGCACGGGCTTAGCTATTTTAGTGAGGCGGGATACGGGTTTCACAAGGCTTGGCCTGAACACTGTGCTGCAGGCAGTGGCGGTGCGTCTTGGTATTGGGCCACGCTTGCTCACAGTTTGTAATTTGTACCTACCTCCAGCTGATCCCATCACTACAGCAGATCTCCTGAACCTTTACGACCAGCTGCCTCGACCAGCGCTCATATTGGGCGATTTTAACGGAAAACACATTGCTTGGGGCAATCCCTCCACCGACCAGCGAGGGAGGATCATTGATGGCTTTTTACAGATTCAGACGCATGTTTATTAAATACAGGACTGCCCACCCATTTCCATGTGCAGACAGGCTTGTCATCGGCCATAGACCTCAGCATGTGCACCCCTGATGTTGTTGCTGATCTGCCCTGGAATGTTTGCGATGATCTGTGCGGTAGTGATCACTTCCCCATAGAGATCCGGTTTGAGGAAATTCGTCCGACTCCCACCGAAGCCCGCTTTATTTTGAGGCGAGCCGACTGGGGGAGTTTCGAAGCACTCACTCAAATGTGTGATGTTGACTAGACCCGGCCAGTGGAAGACTTGTTGGAAGAGTTTGTGGGCTCCCTGCGGATCGCTGCTGGCGTCAGTATCCCTAAGTCGAGGGGGGGTGCCCTCCAGCACAGAGTTCCTTGGTGGACAGATGAATGCACCATCACCAATGTTGAAAGAAAACGTGCCCTGCGACGCTATCAGAGGACGAAAAATATGGCAGACAAAATATCCTACAATAGAGCCAGAGCAAGAGCACTGCACACAAAGAATGAAGCAAGAAAATGTTCATGGCAGAAATATGTATCTTCCCTAAATTCTGAAACGCCCATGTCGAAGGTGTGGCAGCGAGTGAAGAAGATGTCTGAGAAGCAGAGCTATAGCCCACCCTGCTTGGAGGTCAATGGTGAGAAAACCGCGGACTCGCAGCGCGTTGCGGCAGCTCTTGCCCGGCACTTCGCTGACATCAGTAGCGGTGATCACTATTCACCAGCTTTCTTGGCCTTCAAAAGACAGCAGGAGAGTCGAAGTCTTATTTTCAACACAGATGAAAAATTCTATAACGAACCTATTACCATCTTAGAAATATATAACGCTCTCAAGGAAACTAAAAACACCTCCCCTGGTCCAGACGGCATTCATTATAAAATGCTGAAGAAAATGCACCCTTACAGCACTGAAAGTGCTTTTATCAATATATCCCCTCAGGGGGATACAAATATTGTATCTATGGGAATTGGCGCTCCCAGGGGGACTATGTGAGGGCCCGAGCTAAAGGTTAGGTAGGCTTCCTTTTTGTTGAAATAAAATAAGTTTTTGTTCTGTTACGGACCATCTTTTTTCGGTTCACTGCTGTCCTGTTTTTTCAACACCTACTACTTTCTTCTTCAACTTTGATCTTGTTTCATAAACTTCTTTCTCATCTTACTGTTTCTATGCCCTTTCTGCATAGATTCCACGTTCCCTAAACTCCATACTAAATGGTGCCTTCCTCCTTCCTCTCTTTGGATCGCCTTTGTAGCGGATAGGGAGGCTTAAACTAACTAATAATCTAATCTTTTATCAATATATAACCAGATCTGGACCACACACCGGTACCCCGATGCTTGGCGTGTTGCCACTGTCCTAGCTTTTTTGAAGCCCGGCAAACCTCCTACAAATCCTAGCAGCTATCGCCCTATCGCTCTCACGAGCTGTATCGGCAAGGTGCTTGAAAAGGTATTTAATGTTAGGCTGGTGAAGTTTTTAGAAGCTCGTGACCTCCTCTCGCCTGTTCAATACGGCTTCCGCAGAATGCGAGGTACTACGGATGCTTTAGTCCGCCTGCAGAACCACCTAGTTAAATGCAAACGTGAGCGCCGGCATACTTTATGTGTATTTTTTTGACATGGCGAAAGCCTATGATACTGCCTGGAGGTACGGTATATTGCAAAACCTGCATCGTAATGGGCTAAGGGGAAATGTGGCTCTTTACCTGCAGCAATTCTTGAGCAGGAGGACTTTTCGAGTGAAAGTCGGCTCTTCGGAGTCTCCGTGTGAGACGCAGTCTGAAGGAGTCCCTCAAGGAAGCGTCATCAGCTGTACACTTTTTGCTGTGGCTATTAATGGAATCATGACAGTTGTGCCGCCTGAGATCTGCTCGTCGCTATGTTGACGATTTTATGGTGTACGCTTCATCATACTATTTGCCTGCTCTGGTTCATAGAATTCAAAACGCTATAAATAATGTTAATGGCTGGGCATCGGAGCATGGTTTCACGCTCTCTAATGAGAAAACTGTGGCTCTTCTTCTTCAGGGAAACCACAAAATACGTGACCCCCCCGCAACTTTTCTTGAAGGGCAGACCAATAGTCTACTCAGCAAATGCTAAATTCCTTGGTATGACCATCGATAGCAAACTTACGTGGAAACCTCACCTTCAGTCACTAAAAGCAGCGTCTATAATCAGATAAAATCTGCTAAAAAGCCTCTCAGGTCAAACGTGGGGCGCCGACCGCGTGACTCTCCTGCGGCTTTATAGGGCCCTCATCAGGTCTAAATTAGACTACGGTAGTATAATATACCAGTATGCCAAAGAAAGTACTCTCTGTATGCTGGATCCAGTACACCACGCAGCCATTAGGCTCTGCACTGGAGCTTTTCGAAGTTCCCCTGTCACCAGTCTCTGCTTGGAAAGTGGGGAGCCCCCCTCAAGCTTAGGCGTGTGCAACTGTCATTACAGTACCTAGCCCGTCTACAGCAACTCCCCCTCTCTCCGACCTGGATAAGTGTTCGTACCGACATGGATGAGCGTATACCCACTCCGTATAATTTGCCATCCTCCGTAGATTATGGTGCGCTTATGAATAACGTGCGGTTCCCCCCTATGGAGGTCCTTCCCGCACAGGTTACAGGTGCGCCGACGTGGCGCATCCCAATAACTACTTTTTGTACAGGCTGCAAGATCCCTAAGAAGGACCTGCTGCCGGTTTCGGTTTTGAGGGGTATCTTCTTGGATCATGTACTGGCGGAGCACTCTGATCAACGAAAGATATATACAGATGGTTCTAAAACGAATCAATCTGTTGGTTGTGCTGCTGTGTCTGGCGACTATGTGCGTGCTCGAAGACTCCTGCGGGAAACTTCTGTTATCTCGGCTGAACTATTTGCAGTTGTCGAGGCTCTGGACCTTGTGGCGCAAATACCCTACTATGATTTTGTAATATTCACTGACTCGAAGAGTGTCTATGAAGCTGTCCAAGCATACCACAGCAATCGCCCAATAATTAGTGACATTGCTGTTCGACTGTCACGTTTTGCCCGGAGCCAGAAGCAAGTGCAAGTCTGCTGGGTGCCTGGCCATGTAGGGGTGTCCGGCAATGAGAGAGCTGATGCTGAGGCCCGACGTGCTGCTGGATCTGATGACCTGCCGAACAACCCGGGTGTCCCCTGTAGGGATTACTACCCCATTATCAAGTCTACCGTGCGTGATGTGTGGCAACAATGCTGGGACCTGGAAGTAAATAATAAGCTAAGAGTTAAGCCCATAGTAGGGGAATGGGCTTCAGCTGAATGTCGTAGCCGACGTTTGGAGGTGATCCTATGTCGGTTGCGTATCGGGCACTGCCGACTTACCCACGGTCATCTAATGGAGCGTCGCCCACAGCCGCGCTGCAACACCTGTCATTACCGCTAACGGTGCTGCATGTACTTGCCGAATGTCCAAACTTTGCTGCTGCTAGAAGAGATTCCTTCCCTCATCTTCGAGATGCGGACGCCCCGTCGCTGCACATTGGGGTGCTTCGTGAGCCCCTCCGTGCTCTTTTCAACCTCGGTGCGCTGGCGACCTTTCTTGCACGAAGCGATTTGATTAGTAAAATATAACGAGCTGTTTTGCCCTGAAAACAAAAATTCTTGTGCGCTTTGCAAGTGCGAACTCACGCCGAGGTTATAACTTCAGGGGAAGAAATAGCCGAGCGTACCGTGCTGCCACTCTCGTCTTTGTGAGGGGGTTCCAGCATGGGTAAGACGCTCGGCCATGGTGTGGGCGGGTAGCGGGAGCCTCCGTTTTGGGGTCCCAGCTGTTCTCGCACTCTTTACTCTGCTCGAATTTAAAAATCTCGTTTGTTTGTATCAATTCGCTGTGTATACTGATACTTTCTGCAAGTGTGACCTGAAGAATGGATCATGCTTATTGAGTGAGAAATTGTAATGTGCTTATGCAAACAAATGTAATTGTGTGTGTTGCGGCAATAGGAATTGTGTTGACCACTGAAATAATGTTTTTATAATACTATCACGGAGGTGATGTAGAATTATGGTATCTTTGAAACTATGAGACCTTCGGCGCGAAATAGTCAGAGCTACTAAAGCGCTAGTAAACCTATGATACTACTACTACTCTTGGGATTCTGAAATGAAAGTGACCTATCTCATTATTTATCACGGTCTGTCCAAATGTCAACGTTTTAAATCGAGTTTTAACTTTACTACCATGCATTTTCTTGCCTTGTCATAGATCTTCTCTTTTCATCTCTATGATGTGATCCAAGCCCAATATTAAATTAGGAACTTGGTTTAATGACTTGCCCATCTTCGTGGCTGCACTTCCAATCCAATCTTCGTGGCTGCACGGAGGATGTTTTGAATCGGAATACTCAGGGAAGACGAGCGCTCAAGCTTTAACGCAGCTGTCCCTGGAGAGGCGCAAGCTGTGTCCTGAGATTTAACAGGAAGCCACGCAGTAACGCACAATAGCCGGCGTGATACCGTCTTGAAAGGTTGTAGATGAGACTGCAATTTGACCGGACGCGCTGCGTTAGTACCTCGGGGGATTCAGCGTGGTTAAGGCGTCCGGCCATAATGGGTGGGCAGCTGAAAACCCCTACGGGGTTTGGCTCCCCAGTGTGTTCGAATGTACCGTAGTATGTACAAAATTTCAATGGCGAGACAAGTATAATCATGATCATATATTTTCGATGCTCAAATAATGTTGATGTCCATCTTACGTGCATCTTACGTGGTAAGTCGGAAAAACCTGATACTGGTTAAATTATGTGACCTTCGGTGCGATATAATTTGAATAACTGAAGCTCTAGCAAACTCATGTTACTACTACTTAATGACTTGCTTACTGTGATGATACGTGTGGCTATCGAAAACGGAGTATTAGTAGATATGTAGTTCGTTTGTTGCACACCATGGCAGAATTTTGCAATGCTGTCTTTGGTTACTTAAAAAATGTCAACCATCATGACTTCATTGTTAGGTTATGAAATCTTGAATTAAATGATGAATGCTGTTCGCTACATAATTTATAGTTCTCTGTAGTCACGGTTGACTTGTTAAGGAACAAGTTTCTATATAATTTCTGTTGTCTGCCTTAGTCATAGTCTCTTGAGATATTCCCGGTCAGCGCCCGGTGGGGTCCATATTGGCGTTACGCTGGCGACCCCGGTAGAAACGTTTCCGTAAAAAACTTATTAAGGAATTTTCACTGTTCCCTTTACCAATTTTACTGGTGCCGAACTAAATATTCTTCATTTGTGCGTTGTGAAGGG
>JACJUY010005017.1:0-25713 GCA_014220935.1 Platorchestia sp. MABIK
GGAGAGGAGGTGTGCAGTGAGCACTGGAGGGGAGGTGTGCAGTGAGCACTGGAGAGGAGGTGTGCAGTGAGCACTGGAGGGGAGGTGTGCAGTGAGCACTGGAGGGGAGGTGTGCAGTGAGCACTGGAGGGGATCGTGTCGTGGTGCAGTACCGTGATAGAGTGACATGATGCTGTTGTAAGCATTGATGCAATTTCACAGAACAAGAGCACCCGAGAGCTTTGTTGTGCCAGGTACTGTGTGCACGAGATCCTGAGCGCGAACACACCTAGTGCGTAAATTCCGCTTTCCCTTAACTCCACACTAAATGGTGCCTTCATCTTTCTCCAATTGGATCATCATAGTTGTGGTAGTTAAGGCCGAAACTAACTCATAATCAATCAACTATTTGTTGTGCTAACAAATAGTCCTTTCATTAATGTATTAACTACCACGTTTGAGAGATTTGTATTTCACCTTGTAGGAAATTGTGGGAAGAAATGTTGATGGGTGAAATAAAACTTCAATTTTCTGAAACTGTTTCACATTTTGACCAAATACTGTATTGCTGCATAGATCGGTTTAAAAGAACATAATAACAAACATTTAATAACTATTCAGTTTTCATCATTGGAGAGGGTGACGAAGAGGAGTTTTCAAGGTACGATTAGTAATCATTGTCGAGGCGCAATGTTTAGACTTTAAAACGTCAAGAAGTAGAACAAGTGTCGTGAAGACGTCGAAAGAAAAGGAGTAAATTAAAAATTTGATGTTGTTGGATGTTAATGTTAGGACTCTAATATCATACCATGAACGTCGTATGTTGGTGATCGGGAACAATATTACAGCATGAGAATTGTATGCCAATTTTAGTACTCCCACTTTATATCATGAGAGTTGTACGTCTATAAGCCTAAGATGAATTACAGAGAGAGTCAGAGACGTTCGTTCGAACAATATGGTGGGAACTCTAGACACTTGAAACCTTTCTCTTTCTGACCACAGCCCTCAGCAACAGAGCATGGGCTATCCTGGTACGGTCGTGCCACATCCCTGGTCACAGAAAGTTCATTAGTTAATATTTAATGACTCGGCTAATGTTGATTTGCAGTTGAGTTCCAATAACAAAGAACATTCGTGAAAGTCTCTTGCATTGAATGCTTAATGTCTCACTCATTTGACAAACTACCAGAACTCACCACATCGTGAAAAGCATATCGTTGCAAATGTTATTTTTTGTCTTTCTCACCGTTTACCTTTAGTAATTCCCGATCCCTAGTTGAATGCATTTAATTATTTATCACTGAAAAGTTGGCATATTTCTAAATATTCAAGTGGTCTTAAACTTTTGATCAGGAGTGTATAGTTGAAACATCGAATCAAGGTAGAGTCGACAGTGATTAGCAAAAATGTACAGTAGTTAAAACAATAACATTATAACGCTAACGTGGGAAACTGCATGAAGGCAAGCGTGGACTAGCAATCAATTCTCATAGAGTGATAAATAACATGGAAATGGAAATCCATAATGTATGTTTAGAAACCTATGAGAGATACATAAATTTTCAGCGCTCCTTGAAAAGAAAAATGCAATGGTACAGTAGGGGTGAAATGGTGCAGTATGGTTAAAGTGGTACAGTAGGGGTGCAGTTGTAAAGTAGGGGTGACGTGGTACAAGAGGAGTGCAGTGGTACAGAAGGGGTGCAGTTGTAAAGTAGGGGTGCAGTGCTACAGTATGAGTGCAGTGCTACAGTAGGGGTGCAGCGGTGCAGTAGGGGTGCTGTGCTACAGTAGGAGTGCAGAGGTACAGCACGGATGCAGTGGAACAAAGGTTCATCTTTAATAGCAACATCCTCATCGGTCGCTCCATCAGTACAATCGGATTACAAATATATTTTTTTCAGTTCTTAACTGGAGAAGAAGAAGGTGGTGAGTGAAGATCAAGCGTAGCGAATAGAAAATTTTTCGTTCCACAGAATCTCTGTTCCCATAATCACCAGAGAGCTGCATTCTGGTGAAAAAACTGACGGTACAGAGCAAGGATCGAACCAAGGTTTTCCTATGCGAAATTGTGATGCCTTATACCTCTCGCCCTACAGCAGTGGTATTCAATGCGCGGCTCGCGATGACTCAATTTACGGCTCACGAAAAATACTTAATTTAATTAATTAATCTATAATTTATCTAATATACGCTAACTTGCAGTAGCTGCGGCTCTCTCAATCAATGCGTTTGACCGAAGTGGCTCTCACAAAAATTAATGAATTACATTGCCTTACAGAAAGGAAAATACTCCGTGTTTAGAAAAAGACGAAAACAACAGTGTAGGAGTTGAAAGAAGGTGTAATGGTGCAGTGTGGGTGCAGTGGTGCAGTAAGGGTGCAGTGGTGCAGTAGGTGTGTTCTGGTACAGCAAAAAAATAGTGGCACAGAGGTCACACTTGTGCAGTAGGTGTGCTGGGGTTCAGTAAAGACACAGTGGCACAGTGGGTGCAGTGGGACAGCAGGTGTACAGTAGAGGTACAGGGGTACAGTGGGGGTGCAGTGGTCCAGTGGGGTACAGGGGTCACTCAGCAGCTAAAGAGATGCACCTCCTCAGCCGAGCGCTGCGTGTGAGGACATCTAACGTTGCCTCAGTCACCAGCGCAGGCCGCACGAGCAAGTCTCGTATTCCAACGGCTGAAATTTAGTTCTTGGAAATAGGCTTAAATAAAACTGAAAGATCATTCTCAATGGATTTCTCTACTGAACATGAGACATCACAACTTGAGTAGCTTTGATGATTGAAAGTCAGAGAGAAAGGAACAGACAAGGAAAGGATAAAAGAAAGAAAAGAACGAACTAAAAAGAAAAACATAAATGACAAAAGATAGGAAAGGTATAGAAGTAGAGAATGGAAAACAAGCAGAGAAACCACGGAAGAATGACGTAAAGAAAGCTAAAAGGGATAGAAAATATAAATGAAAGAAAAAAGACATGGAAGAAAAGAAACAGCGAGTAAAAATGAAAAAAATGATGAAAAAACATGAAAGTGTAAACAATCTTTATAAGATAGAAAAACTTTTTAAAAAGAAAGCAAAAAAGAAAAAAAAATGAAAGATAGAAAAAGAGACATAAATGATGAGAGGAGGCAGGACGGCGAGAAAGAGTGCGGGCTTAGCCGCACACTTCGCTGGCTCTGAAAGGAAAACAGGAGCGGCCTCGCAATTTTCTCGGCTGTATCCCTTGTAAAGCTCCTGCATAGCGGGAATTGTAAAGTTTACCTCTCGAAGTGACGTGCGTCCCGCACTTAATTAAGGGGATTCGCGGCAAGTTTTGGAGCGGGGAAGCCTTGTGATGCGGTCTGAGAAGGACCAAGGGTGTGAAGAAGGACCATGCGTGTGAAGAAGACCATGAAGACCATGTGAATGTAGAGGTGCATGGGTATAAACGCATGTGCGTTAAAGAAAACCATTAAAACAAACCTGAGAGGAAGGACCATGCGTGTGGAGAAGACCATGAAGACTACATGTGAGCATGGCCCATGCGTGTGAAGAGTACAAAACAACTTGAGATTGAACATTTTTATTGCGATTTTATTCTGTCAAATTCAGTTTCTGCTGAACAGAAATAAAAGAATATCACCGCATGGTCTTTCTTAGCACGGTCTCTCTTAGCTCCTGTAAGAGAAACCTATGTAAGACCCGTGACTCAGTGGTACAATGGGGGTGTGTCACGAAATATACATCAAAAGCGGAATGAATTTTAAAAGTAGAACATTGAAACATTCCATAGGAAAACTACGGTGTGTCTACGCTGGCGTACGAACAAATCCGGAACAATAATGATTTGTTTCAATGACAAATTTGCAGCAAAAATGACGTAACTCTCAATAGGCATCAACATTAAGCTAAATGATTTGTACCGAAAAGGAAAAATGCAACACTTGAGAAGAAACAGGAGGCGAACCTCCCAAGTCTTGGGAGGCGAAGGTTTGAAACTTGTGCCGCGGGGAGGGAAGGGGAATGTTAGGGTAGCTGAGAAGGTGAAACGTGGGGATGACTCATTATAAATACTGATAGAATTTGTGAGTATAATAGGAATTCAAAGTATGATGAAAAAAATGTAATATTAAATTAATCAGAACAACGGCGCTGAGAGATTAGGGTAATGGAAATGAACAATTCACATGTTCACACGAGGGAAAGTCTAGGGCATCTCGAAGGCTGGATGGACATTTTGCTGGAATTGACAACAGCCATTCGAGAAGAATATAAAATGAGGGTACGAGCAGCCTTCGTAAGTTGGAGCTTGATAACTAAAGGTTTTTTTTTAATGTGAAAGTGGCGCAGCAAGTAATGCTGTACGATAACCACGTTAATCAAGGCATGTGTATCTGTTAAAGTGAGTCTTTATTTGCAAACGATTTATCGGTGGTAGGTAAAGTCAATTAGAGGTATTTTAGAGAATATAATTACATTTTTTACTCACAGATGAGCTGGAATAATGTGCTTAGCTATACTTGAAACCGGCATTTAGTAGGCCATTTTAGAAGAGGACACCACGGCTTAAAAACATATACGATGAGGTGTCAGTCTTCAATTGTAAACCCTGCTGGTTTTCTCAAGTTTTCTTGCTACTTATTTATTTTAGGTAATTCGATGTCCAAGATTCAGGGTCAGTAATTTTGGGCAAGGGTTAATTCATCGATAACAATGTAAATAAACGATGAACTTCCTGCACAACGTCCGCTGCTAGGCAACTCAAATTGATTTATTGATTTTAAGAAAGTTGTAGCCTTCCTTTACCACAACAAAGTTGTTCAAACAGAGGAAGGATGACGCACAAAGTGCATAAAAACAGTAAGCTAAAAAAGAAGTGCGTGCTTAGCCTCACCGCGGGGCTACGGTTGTCGTGCACTTACGTGCACGACAATGCTGCAAAGTGTAATGTTTATCTGAACTTCAGCAAGAGAACTGCTGAACACATTAATGCAAAAAATAAGTTAAATTATTGCCACGGGATGAGAAGTGCTTTGTTTTTCAGTGTTTCTTATATATTTTTTTTCCGCTATCTCTTTGTGCAATGTAACTCAAGTGATGCAGAGATCACATGTGTATAATATATTTTCGCTATAATAAATGTTCTCTATAACGTTGGTTCTTCTATTTATTCTGACAATGAACTTCTTGTTTAATGAATATCTGAATTTCTGTGAGGCTCACTACACTTAATCAATTATGCTTCCTTAATATGTGTAATTTAACGTGTGTACTTGCTGAATTAAACAATTTCTGCGATGCCTAGAACAAAACGAGAAATCAAATTCTAAGGTTTTAAATTTTTAGGCGTGGCAGGCAACTGATATTTATGCTTCGTTTTCTATCCTGATAAGTTGAATCCTTTTTAAACGAGGAATTATTCAAAAAGCCAAGAATAATTTCAACAGCGTAAATAAATTTGGTGCCATGTTTGCAGGGTGGGAAAAATGAAAGAAAAAAAGATTTCGCTTTGCAAATAAAAAACATCCCCAAAATCGTAAAACGTTTAGCTGTTTGTTGCTGTCACCGTGCAGCAGGCGTGATAACATTAATGACGCAAGAATTGGGGTACTGGGAGCAACGCCAATATTAAATCATTTATCAATCGTAAGGGCTTTTTCACACGAGTAGTGTTATCTGTTTCATCCTGCAGTATGAAACGAGTGAGTAGCAATAAAAAAGCACTCAGCTCAAGTGATCAAAAAGGGCTGCTCGCAAACGCTCCATAGTAACATCATATTGGGGAAATTTAACAGTTTTTATGACTATTCAACATCCTCCGAGGCCGTAGAGTAAATAATGTGTAACCGTCGACATCGATTTCCTAATCCTGTAATTTATCCTAGTTCATCCATCTGTAAAACCCCAAACAATCTTGCGCGTTCTCAAGATGCCTTGAAGACACGTAAAAAATGTCCGTATGCTACGAGATAAAACCAATAACGGGAGGATCATGGCAACTGAACACTGTGGGCGACTCTACAAGAATTCTTCCTTCGCCAACGGCAGGGCGAGCTCGGTAAGTAACAATAGAAATTCCTTGAAGAGTGTTGTTGTTTGTGTGAGATTTATGTTTTTAAAATGAGTTTTTAATGCTACCTCAAGAATATTTAATGCTAGGCCATTTATATTGTCTCTGACGCAGAAAAATGGGGCCAACTTGAACGTTCAGCACGAGAACTGCTGAACACATTAATGCAAAAAAGGTAAATTATTGCCATGGGATGAGTAGTGCTTTGTTTTTCAGTGTTTCTTATATTTTTTTTCAGCTATCTCTTTGTGCAATGTAACTTTTGTTTAATTGATAATTTGGTTTTAAATGTACAGTTGCATTGCGAATTCGTTTGGTCTCTTGCTTGTATATTTTTATTTGTGTTCTTCTATACTATTCTGTGTCCACACACTTTGAGGTGACATGCAGAGATCACATGCGTATAATATATTTTCGATACCTTAGCGCGTACAATTATACCACCATGTATAACTTACGTACTTACTTTAAATAAAATTATTGAATCTTTTAGTTCGTCACTACTATCCTCATACTCATGAAACCCATTCAGAGTCTAATTTTCACTCTATTTCTTATTTCCGTCTTTTCTGTAAATCTTTCTTCGCTAATTTTTATAATTTCTTTTTTCCCCCTCGAGTGTTTAAATCCCTTCTTCGACCCTTGACTTTCCTCACACTGTGAGGATGATTAAAGTACCGTGGCAGCTGCAGCGGTACAGTGGGGGTGCAGTGGTGGAGTTGGGGTGCAGTGGTAAGGTAGGGGCAGTGCTGCGATCCATGTTCCGAATAGGCAGTTTGAGTGTTTTGATAGATTGAAAAAGAAATTGATTTTAAATTTAATGATTCACGGTGTGAAAGATTTTTGAAATGCCTAAAAAGTATATTTGGTTTGCATGTCAGTATCTTACTCTGTTACGTTGAGTGGGCCGTTGCTCCTACGGCAATCACGGCTTGTATTTCCGGCATGTTTCTCATTTGAATTTACGCTGATCATTGTAATTATAGACGTTCATGAATTTTTTCACTCTATTTCAAGGAGCTAGGCGGGCTGCTGCCCTGGTATGATCTTTGTGTAAGTGTGCTGTTCTTTCCTGACCGATTCCGATTCCAAGTCCCAACGATCATCGCAGCGTTTCAATGAGAGCACGGCAATGCTGCAAAGTGTAGTTTATCTGAACTTGCGAGCACAAAGTGGCTCACAATCGAGGTGCAGTTAATTAGCCGAAAAGTTGCTTGTGCATCCGAGACTGATATTCGTAGCCTGCTCCCCTCACACACTCGTGTTCGCAGCCCCAAAAGTAGGTCGAGGTTCGTCACTTTTATAATTCTGTCAGTGTGTTATCTAGTTGTAGTCTCTGTTCAGCTACCGATTTTAACATTTCTATCTAATACAATTGTTTATGCTAGGACGATCTTTTTTATGATGTTGTGGTTCACTGGACTTGAAACTTTGTATAAAATGAACAAGTTGCTCTGTTGATAAAATCCTGGATTTCTAAGGTCAAAACATAGCTGTTTTTGTAAACTTGTGTAGCTCATTTCTCAGGCACATAACTTCGGGTTATGGATGAGATAGGCTGAGTTATAGGAAATTACACTTTAGGATAAGAAGAAAAAAAAAACATAGCCAAATACATCACGGTAAAAGCAAATGTTTTCGGATTATAAAAACCATCTTCAGTGCTCTGAAAACAATAAATCAAAGTATTGATTTTTTTTAAAATTCTAACTAATTTACTTGAATAAACCGGAAATGAAAAATTGACATTAAAAAGACTATAATAAAACAAAAGCATAGAAATTTTTCACTAACAATGGAAAGTTTCACGCGCGAATCACATTCATTTATTGAAAACAAAAAACCGTCCGTGAATAAGTGAAGATGACTCGGCCGTGAAACTTTCCACTGTTTGCTGAAATTTTCTAGGCTTTTTGTTTTATTTGTGCTTTTTTTACTGTCAATGTTTTATTTTCATTCTATAAAGAAGAATTAGTTAGAGCTTAAAACATTTTATTAACACTTTGATTTAGTGTTTTTCAGACCACTGAAGATGGAGTTTTATGATCCTAAAAGGTTATTTTTATCATGATATATTTGGCTACGTTTCATTTCCTTTTTATCCTTTGGATCAAGGGGCCTGACATCTTTATCTATTCATGACTCACATTATTTTTTTGCCCCCGACTCACGGTCAAAGACAAATGCCCAATCTTTACACTCGAATTTTCTTTGAAATTTGATTTCTCTCCTTACGAATTTTGAAAGTAAAATAAACTACCCATGAAATTTTTTTGTATTTTAGTGGTCACATACGTCAGATTAATTTTGAGGCTCTGTACATGAATAAGATTATTTTTTATTCTCAGATTAGAAAATAACCGAACAATCAATTGAAACCGACTCTCTTCATTACGGTTTCATCGTGCATATAAAAAAATGTTGTTTAATGTCCAGGAGAGAGGTTGGCAGTTCGGCTGAGTTAACAAGTGAGTGATGGATAATTATCTCTGGATGTCGTGAAACAACAAGGGGACAGAGTTTCAGACATATCCCGTCATTTCAGCAGTACAGCTGGCAGATTTTAGTCGACTTAGAAGAAC
Source organism: Platorchestia sp. MABIK (assembly GCA_014220935.1). Taxonomy (NCBI): domain Eukaryota; kingdom Metazoa; phylum Arthropoda; class Malacostraca; order Amphipoda; family Talitridae; genus Platorchestia; species Platorchestia sp. MABIK. The sequence goes on from JACJUY010005017.1 coordinate 8,612, forward strand.
TTAGAAGAATTGGTGCGAAGGATACAAAAACTGGCAGAGAATTGGTGCGAAGGATACAAAAACTGGCAGAGAATTCGTGCGAAGGATACAAAAACGGGCAAGAATTGATGTGATGGACACAAAAACCGATACAGAAATAGCGCGTTTAAGCTGTCAGCAGCACCACCACGACTGTGTAAGTTGTGTGAAAGATCGACACCAGAACTGCTGCAAATGTACATAGGTCTCTTTCTTCCATAGCATGGGGAGGTGGCTTCTACTTTGAGCTGGTCTATTGCTCGCATGAGTTCATTAGTCTCATGCAGCGATAACTTATCATGGAAAATCAGTTTCTCGCAACAACCGGAGATACTGTAATCTATCAGTAGCGCGCGCTGAACTCGATATTCTTCTCGTAGTTTTGCACGCACTGCGTAAATTTAACGCTTTTGCCTCCAATGGATCTGTGTCCTACACAAATGTACATCACAAAAATGGGTTGAATTCAACTTTAAAAATTTAATTACACGATGTTGAATAAAATAAAATCCTCATAACCAAATAATATACCTGCACATTTGCTCATATTAAACTACACGTACTAGTAAGAACTCCTCAACTTGAGCACCACCAGCTTCCACCAACTATAAAACTTCATATGGCTCGATTGACAGGTAAACGAGAAGGCGATCTGCCATCACTTATGATAGGGCTCGAGTGTCGCTCATGAAATACAATGACGAGTGGAAAACTACGCGACAATACAGGCGTGCAGTTCAGTTTTAAGAGAACATTAAAGAGGATGGATGACCTGAATACGCCGCCTAGCCTGGTGTACATCGCAGCGCGAGTTGACTTGTGTTTCTTGTATTGCCGGTGACCTGCTCTGCAGGTCTGGCAGCCAACCTGCTGTTTGTCTGGCCTGCTGACCTGCCCCGCTTCACTTGTCTGTCGTGTTTGTCTGGCCTGCTGACCTGCCACGCTTCACTTACCTGCCGTGTTTGTCTGGCCTGCTGACCTGCCTCGCTTCACTTGCCTGCCGTGTTTGTCTGGCCTGCCTAGAAAAACTGGTATCTGCTGTCGGTGTCAGCTCATAAGATGGAGAGAGTGCTCACGGTAGACTTGAAGATCTCAGTATACGTACATGAAATGTGAAAGACAACTTCGTCCTGAGCCTACAGCAGAAAAGAGACTAACTAGAACAAAAAATACAAATTTTTTTTGACCGGCAACTGCCAGCATCGTAGATATCTTTTGAATAAAAGGCAAAAATGATTGGTTTTAGATTGAAGATCTGAGTAGCGTTAATAGCATGACGCGGAATCTTCAGAAGTCAAAAAAGTATTTTTCGTCAGTCTCTATCCTTGATGGACATTGTGAGGTTGAAAAGGTCTTTTCATCTTCACATGAGAGGAGAGAAAACCTAATTTATAAAACTGGCTCTCTTGAGACAATGAGTTAAATTGAGTTTAATTAAAAGTTTGAAGTCCCTTTTATTCTTCCTGCAACTTAGCCTGGTGCGTCCAGGACTGCTACCTGCAGAATTTGTAAGTGTTTCAGTTTAAGGATTTGTGGATCCGTAATTGCTCGTCGAAATGAAATTTGTCCACTCTCTGGAAAACTTTCGTTTTCTTCCGAATTGAGTTAACGGGAGGGTTTTTGAACATGGTATTGAAAATTTCGCACAAACTGTTCGAGGTTCCAGACACAGCAGTGCGAGTCTAGTGTTTCTTTCCATTTGGAAAAATAAGAACTTGACATAATTATCCACTCATTTTGGGTGCATGACATGGGTACCGTCTCGATCGGGATAAGCGTCTTTGCATCCTCACAATAATTCAAAAGTCTTCAAAAATTCAAAGAATGATTTGACATGTAAAAACGTTAATATAATATTGATTAAATACCTAAAGGATTTTAGCAAATTGTGGAAACCTCTTTCTAAAATATCCTTCTAACGCAACAATGGATGTGAAAACCTTATCGCTTTTTTTCTCAGAATTTGTGATTTTGAGCGATAGCTCGATACTAGCGATTCATCTATTTGCTCTTCAAATAAAGTATATCCTGATCTGATGTGTGTTTTTTAAGGTTAAATGAGGGAGCTTTACCTAGTCTACTCTGTAGGTTCACCACTCTGTATGTTCAAATGGTTCACTTCACTGGTCCACTCTGTGGATTCCAGTAAATGCAAAAATATCACGTCGGTGTCTGCAGTACACGTGTAAATTTGAAGGCCGGACCGCCACGCGGATATCGACCATAAAAGTTGAGCATATCATTTGCCGCAAAAATCAGACCAGCAGCCTACGATGCTTTGGGAACTTGTGTCAGTGCGACTAACAACTGCGAGTGACAGTTGTTAGAATTCTTTGCTGAAGAGTACGCAAATTTTACCAGGAAGTTAACAGTGGCGTTTCATCCATTACTGCTGGCTCGAAAAAACCTCCATGATCATCATCGTCATTTGCGTGAGTGAACGATGGCCTTGCGCGATATTTCCTGGTGTTCTCGTAACTATTATCGTCAGCGTCACGCAGCTACCGAATAATAAAGCTCTGAGGTCAACCGAACTCAAGATAATTTTGCCCAACTTTAGCTTTGTTCCGAGCATGAAGGTCCGAGCATGAGGCACAGTAATTGCTACCCCATGCCGTTTTTCTCGAGCAGTTATCAAGTTTTCCTAGGCTCACTTGCAAACGAATTCAAACGCTAAATGTCAGAGCTTTCCTTGTTGCAGAAGATTCTGTCAGTACCGTGGCTTTCCGACCCTGTTATTCATTTATAGTTTTAGCGGCGTTCCACCTACAAAATAATGCACTACAGAAGAAAAAAGAAATGTGCAAAAGGTGCACAGTGGTCATTTATTCGTAGTTGAATGCATTTTTCGAAAGCTCTTTGAGGCGGTCTAGAAATTATTAGGGAGGAACGCTGGCGACAGTTCCAATTACAGCAGCTGCTTCTGCGCCAAATTCATCATGCTTGCAGCATTGCCGGAGAAGCTGGAGAAATTGTGTCGTCAACGTGTGTTCACAGCAAAGAATTTAGGAGTAAAGTGATAAGGCGTTCTCTGCGGTCCTAAAGTGCTGGAATAAATTTTAGAAATTGATTGAAGATGAGAGAAATGAGACAGTTTGGAGGATTTGGGTATTGTGAAACACTAGGGAGAAAATAAGGCATTGGCCAAGAAATGAATACCGTTAAAGAGATGCCAGAGTAATAAATAGGGCGAGAAAGGGAGGGATGCCGTTATAGAGATGTCAGAATAATAAATTGGGGAAGAAAACAAGGCCGTTATAGTAATGCCAGAGTTATGAATAGGGCATGAAATGGATACCGTTGTAGATATATCAGAATCACCACCATTAAATTTGCCTAATTTATACATATATTTATATATCTCCTGTCAGCAACATTACCAAGAATTCGTATCTATTTAAATGGAATCGTAGATACCATTCAAATGATATTAAAAACCAGGCATTATGAAGAAAAACCTCGTGTTTTTTTCGGGTATCCTTTATGGCGAAAATTTCTGTGTCAATATTTCCATTAAATAATGTAAAGAGATATTAACGAAAATCAATCATCCTAAATGTAAACCAATAAAATGGTGCAACCATTTGGCGAACTTCACCTTTGAGTTTTTCCTCGAATGCATCAAAAAGAAAGTCATCTCGGCAGTCTCAGCGACCGGATCCTCGCGGTCGCGCACTGGGCTTCCATCCGACCTGACGGGCTTCACGCTTTTCTGTTGGAGCCACACTCTCAGATTTGTTCCTGGGCGCATTTGGTGGCCTGTCTTTGGTTACCGATGTCCTTCGTCTCGCCTGCTCGTCGAGATCACGCTGACGGTGTTATGACAGCCTAATCTCCCATGGCTTGCCGCCTGCGCTCCACTTCTGCTTCGCCACTGGAGTTCGGCTGCTCAACCAATGTGAGTCACTGTAATGGTTAGTGCTACAATTCTACGTTAGTGACGTCAGCTGCAACTCTAAGTAACCTGCTTCACTCTTAAAAGTAATGGCAGAATTTGAAATGAAGTGATGTTAGTGATGTTATAAATTGGCTCAATTAGTATCTCAAATTTCAATTGCGATTATTGCTGAAATGTCATTTTTTTTTGTCTTGGTGGCATTGCAGATTAGCGCTTCGATTTATTATCATAACTCCAAATTCAAATTACTAAAATTAATTTACTTAGAATTAGTGTACCTAATTTGACTAGTGTTTCATTACCTTTCGTCAACAATTCGGAAAAATTATGCATGCTTAAATTACTTTTGCTGATCTAACGGCCCGTGCATTTTTTTCTGAAGGGGCAGATCTTCATCAATAATTTAAACTTTTCCAAGTCGCTATTTCTAATTAACGTACGTGGTCCTACAGTCCTTCAAATTTTACGGCTCAGGATTTATTACAATTGCGCTCAAGTGGCCTACATATTTAAACGAAAAAATTTATGCGCAGCTTTGTTACCGAAAATTTTGTTTCATTGTTAATTTTTGTTCTGCCACTCCAGTGACTATAGCACTTGGGGGGAATCAAAAAGAAAACAAAAATGATAAATAGGGCAAGAAAGGGAGACCTTCAAATAGAAACCAGTTTAATAAACAGGGCAAGAAAGGAAAGGAAAAGGGAGACCGTTAAAAGGATTTAAAAACGATAAATAGGGCAAGAAATGAATACTTTTATAGAGATAATAGAATCATAAATAGATTCTAATATATGAAAGCTCCGGTAATATTGTTTTGAAATAAAAAAGTTTACTACACCGGAAAATGTACTGGGTACATTGCTAACCAATTTAAGTGAGAACCTTCTCTGAGTGTCTGCCAACACGAACTTTTGACTGCGCTTCATCTATTTATTTTCCCGAAGTATTTATTTTTATGCGATCTTAACGCGGTGTTAGACTGCAGCAGAGAGGCTCGGAGTACCACGATTGCGAGGCCGCGCAGCTCTGTCTGGGTGCCACGGTGGGTGCGTAGCGCTGTGGTATCAATACTGGCGCAGAGTTGACAGCTGATTCAAGTTTTTAGTTAATTTTGAATTTTACTTCACTGACAATGAATGAAGTGTGTTGCTCCACTGCACATTTGGAACCTCCAACGAGATTCATCAAACATCTCTCGCTGCATGTCGTGGTCGGGTGTTTTTGTCACAAACTGCAATACCTTTTTTTGAGTCTCTACTTAATTTTGCTAAAGTTGAGCAGCTGACTGTCAAATGTAAAATATCAACACCCGTTGTGTTTGGTCGTCGGTTAAATCATTTTCCCTGATTGGGAATAGGGAGAATTTAGCCATAATTCCATATGGTTCCAAAATGATTTGCGCCTAACAGAACAGTAATTTTCTTAGTATTTCTCTCATTTCGTTAATCACCATGTGTTACGAAAGTAGTCACAAATCTGGCCCAAGCGTAGAATTCATACATACAGGAAAGAAAATGCTAGCGAAAGAACATGTGTGGCGACAGCAGAGCCCATCCCGAGTAGAAGAAAAGCAGTCAGATGAGAAGGAAAGCTACAGTGATGGTTAACATCACGAAATTGAATTAAGCGGATATGACTGAAGGTCAAAATAAAACATTATCGATAGTTAAAAAATACGACAGAAAAACAAGCCAGCGCTTCAAGCGGAGTGTAACGAGAATAACTACGAAAAGAATACCGAATAAGATTTAATTGTGACCACTATGAAAAACGACGAATAGACATGAGGTTTCGAAAGTTGTTAAAAATTAGTGCAATATCAAACTGAAGAGATAGCAAATATAAAAAGTATCAAAAGCCGAAATGATGGAACGAAGGCAACAGGTAGTGAAAACAGAACTGAAAAGAAAGCCAATATAAGGAAAGCTGAAATGAAAGAAGGCGACTGCTTCGAAATTCTAGTCTTATTTTATGACTCGGGCACGCATGCTGTTGTTGTCAAGAGGTCTGCCTTTTTGTTGAACGGTATTTTCTGCACTGTTTTCCAATGCAAGGTGAGTCTGCTATGAAAATCAGCAAGTGGAAAGAATTTCTAGTTATCGAAAGAGATTCTTTACGCTAAAGCAGGGATCTCGAGGTTGATAACCTCGTTTGTGTAATCAGAACTGTTCGGGACATAAGTTACGCAACAAGTTGTCTTGTTTGGTCTCCATTCGAGTTGCGTGTGCATGTGCTCGTATTTTGACCTGAAAACTGCAACTGCACACCACTGATCAGGGACAAAACTTTTAAACATACTACCGCCAAAGAGGGTAACATTACGTACAAAGAGGCATTTTCCAATAATGTAAGGCTCTTATAGCGAAGGTGGAACGCTGTTGTTTGGAGAGTTTCTGAGACCTTAGCCTTCATGAGGGTTGTGAATCGATCGTGGTACAGCACGCACACTGGGGAGAAATCTTAAATCATTTTCACAAGGCTCCGAATGTTCAAAATCTTTCGATGACGATTGGAATTATGATTTCATGATATTGAAATTACTCTAAAGGATGATATTATGAATATTACTGAAAAGGATAGAGTAACACTATAGAGGTAAGTTTAGACATTGAGTTGTACATGCAAACTGAGGGGGCTGAGGGTAGGCGGGCGTCAGCTCCATCCAATACCTCTGCAAAAATGTCGCAAATTATTCCTGAGACATGAAACGCGTGCGCTGAATACAGAAAAAAGTTCAACATCAGACACATTTTTCTCAGGTAAAGAGGAGAAAACAGAAAACGAGGACTTTGTGCAATTCGATGTGTATTTTTGTCAATAAATAAAGTGGTAGACAGAGTGTTAAATACTTCATGACTTACACAATTTTGAATTGGAGGAACAGTTCTTTTGTAATTTAGCGCAATTTTTTACCCAAATAGGACATAAACCTACAAAAAATCCTTTCCTGATTCGCACACGATCGAGTTTATTCGTTACAATCGCTCGCTTTGTAATTAGAACATTCATGACTAAAGTGTTCAAGATTTGAAAGTGTAATGCTTAACGAGCACGTCATTTTAAATTTTAAAATTCCATTAGGCAAATATTCTAAAAAATTTTCCTCTCAAATGAAATATTTTGAGACTTTGGGGCGAACAATTTTTCATAGACTGAAAATTACTAGAGGAATCTTTTGTGTGATCGAAAAGTTCATCGAATGTCGTAGGCAACGATGGACCTGGTGAACATTACGGCTCTGATTCAGTGCACGGCTTGCTGTTCCACGCATTAAATTAATTTTTTCTATTTTTCTTCATATCAGGGCAATCACTTTCGCTGTTCTATGCTTGAACATTTTAATAACAGTAATTTTAAAGATTAAATTTATGACAGACATTTAGAATAATTGTGAAAAAGAGAGACTTCTTTCAGTGAAAAGTGAAAAATACAAATATGTTATTTTAAACGCTCATTCATCAAAAAATGAAATCGTTTTCAACTCTTATTTTAACCGGACACTCTATTAATATTCAAAACAGTAGTAAATTGTATAGAACGTGGATGAATATCAAATAAATGACATAATCTGAAGCTTCAAGAAGATAAAAAAAGTTTCAGGTCTTCAGAAACTGAAACAAGCACACGAAACACATTCATGTCTTCAAAGTTCTGCGAGAAGCAAATTAATTACCAGTTTGCGAATGAGACTCAGGAATAATTTTCATGATTCACAGCGTTTTGCAAAATGTCTTAACATGTGCACCGTAATTAATGTCAACATGTGCACCGTAATTAATGTCAACATGTGCACCGTTATTAATGTCAACATGTGTACCGTAATTAATGTCAACATGTGTACCGTTATTAATGTTAACATGTGCACCGTAATTAATGTCAACATGTGCACTGTAATTAATGTCAACATGTGCACCGTTATTAATGTCAACATGTGTACCGTTATTAATGTTAACATGTGCACCGTTATTATATGTTAACATGTGCACCGTAATTAATGTCAACATGTGTACCGTTATTAATGTCAACATGTGCACCGTTATTAAATGTTAACATGTGCACCGTAATTAATGTCAACATGTGTACCGTTATTAATGTTAACATGTGCACCGTTATTAAAATGTGTTCACATGTGCACCGTACTTAATCGTAGGTTGCGTTCGATTGCATGAAAATTAAATTTAGTTTCAGGCTGAATTTAATTAAAAAGTGCTCAAAAATTTCCTAATAACGGTGTGGAATTATTCAAAATCACATCAAAAGGCATTTATTTAAGTCCTTGTGAAAAACAATACCATTGCGTCACTGAACCGTCTATACTATTAGATCATAAGTCATTTAATTGCTGATCAGACTAAATGACACTAAACATTGCATGTCTAGTAAAACATTTTACAGGCGAAACAAATTCACCTTGATGTACAAACTAAAGAATTCAGGCGCTGTATTGTCAGTTCTTTGTTAGTATTTTGTGTAGCTAAATGCGGTTTTGGTTTGGTGAATTTTTTAGAAATGTATGAAATAATGCATGAAGATATCTTGCTTCTGATTTCACCGGGCCTGAAACTCTCATATTTTTTACATCTATAGTAAAAATTACCGCACCCAGCAACGCTGTAATCTAACATAGGTTACAAGTAGGCTGAATGAGAAATTCAGCACTTGTCAGTTTAGTGTAATTTAGTGTGAAAAGCGTGAGTAAAAGCGTAAGTGCGGTATACATACATGAATGAGATGTCAATTATTCATGCGCACCTTTCAATTAAATTCTGAAGTTTCATCTAAATCTTACAAAGAGAACCATGATATTCTTCGCAAATTTATTTGAACAATTTACTAATTTTTCGATAAGCAAATCTCACTTTAAATGAGCACCCAAGAACGAGAATTATAATTTTCAAAAATTAATAAAACAGCAAATCATACGTATGTTTCTTTTATCACTGTAGTTAGACACGCGTTGTCTCATTATTTTTTTTTGTGATTGGCATCGCCAGCCTGAGAAGTACCTTCTTTGCGTACGTGTTTACTATACAGGTGGTAATGTCTATCAGTCAATTCCTACTATCATATATTGAGAAAATTGCCAACAGCTTAATCAATAAATTTTTTAAACTTCTTGCAATTTTAATTCTTATGGTGTATATTAGGAAGTTTTCTTAACGACGTACATGAAGCCGAACTTCCTTTGTCCTGACTGCAAGTTGGTTGAAATTAATTTAAAATCAGAGCCTTGTGACTGTAAGAAAAGCATTACCGCAATGCAGAACACTGTTTTCGCATTTTTAGAAAGTTGTTGAGCAATTTTTTTATAGCCATGATTTTCTTGACCAACAGAGGCAGATTTAAGCCCCGCATCACATAAACTCTACAGCAGTCCAATTTACATTATAATAGATTGTCAGCAATTGTCTTCGAATTACTCTCCTTTCTCCGTCCCTGCATGTTTTGTTGAGCTTGGTCATAAATGAGCACCGCTAGAGGTGAGGTTGATGGATCCACAGATGAAGGTGCTTACTTACTTAGGACTTACGCTAAGAGCTGTAGTGCTACGATGATGTATATCGCTTGAAAATCGAGTGATTTCTAGCTAACTTTTATCATGGCATTTCTAATTCGTGAGTGCAGCACGCCAAGAAAATTACTTACATTTGCTCATCGAGTGCACATGACATTATTGTTTGGATATCATTCACGGTATCATGATTGACTCCGCTTGTAAGCAGCACTTATGTGAGAGCCAGCAACAAACAACGGCTGTTTAATGTTCAGGTGGGGGTCAAGTTATTTGAGACAAAATCCAATAAAACTGGAAGTATCACGTGCGTATAATACGCACATACTTTACAAGCCAGGAGGAATCCAAACGTAAAAGTGAAACATTATCATACGAATGTGACGAACAAAATGGAGAGCGTCGTAATTATCGCAACTGAATCCTGGAGTTTTTCATAAAATTTCAACGCTCAGGAAATTTAACATTTCCTGAAGCTGTAGCGCATTTCTCCATACTGATTTTGGGAGATCGATTGCTATACAATATAACTTTATGTGAATGGTGAATTTGCTCTATTTTTTGGCGAATAATTTTTCTCGAAGTTTGCAGTGAGTTTCAAAACTTGCAGATGAATCTGCATTTAAGTACGGCGGTAAATTTAAATTTAAACGTAAAAATTGTGCAGTTCATCATAGGTCGATTTATGAGAAGTAAACTTTGGAACTAGATTGATATGTTTCCTCTCTGCACACCTGACAGGTGTTACTTTTACGAACGTGAATGATGAATGTGGATTTACGAACTGTTGTTATTTGTTACTGGACCATTGAAAATACAGATGTAATGATGTTGCTTGGAATCATTGGTGTCGTTGAGGAGAAACTCTTTACTTCCATCTATCCTACCAACTCTTGTACCACCACCACCACCTTCTGGTTCATCCGAAGCCCAGAACGTCGAGCTACTGGCCAGCTTTGTGCCATTCCCCCATACCCACATGTTGTTGTTTTTCTTTTTGAGGTGCACCCACCAGCCATTGTCGCCTAAACAGGAAAGGACAAATTAATTTAAATAACTATTTTCATAATTGGATTGACTACGAATAGCGAAAAATCAAAGAACCCACAAATTTCAAGTAATTTACCAAACTGTGAATTTTGCAGAAGAATTGAGAAGGAATTGTGTTCATTTTCACGAATTTTAAATTGTTTGTGGAATATTAAGATATTTCTAGCTCATTAATATGGGATTAATGTGTTTGCCGGGCCTCCAAGCTTTCGGCTAGGAAAATGTTGAATCTTATACCTACTTGATTAAAAAATTAACTATTTCTTGCCCTGAGCAAATTATGAATTGGTGAAACTGGAGACACAAATGTCAAACCAAGAACAAAAGATACTGAGGAACGGCTTCATGATAGCAATGAAGTGTGTCATTTCGCTCACGTACTTGAAAAAGATCCTTTCAGGTAGTCTCGCACTGCTGTGAAGAGCTCCTCTGAGGGCAGTGATGCCAGCTGTGCGTCGTGGTTCTGACACTCTTGTTCAGCTTCTGACCATGAAGCTGTGTCGTTTGAGAAGTGGAAGCAATACTTGTCCTTGATAATGCGACCCCTGCACTCTGGTTGTAGGGCAATAGCAAATTATTTTTTCATCAATTTTAGTTTCATCAAATTTCGCATGTCTTAAGAAGATTAAAAAGATTTACATGCTTTGAAGAACCATGAAAATCCACTATTATGCATGAGTTCTGCTTATCTACAAGTATCAAGATCATAATTATTTAATTTAGTTCTACATAAAGCAATGTAATTCGTAACCAATCCAGCGTCGTTTACATTGACGATCGTCAAGCGATCTTGGGAAGTTGGAAACGCATCCGACTACTTTTGACTGCTCGTTCCCTACCTTAATTTCAGAAGCGCTCCTTCTTAAAACAACAGTAAACTGCGTTTGTCATAAGCCCTCGTATTCATTGTAAGGCTAGCGTGCCAAATGCGGCTTATGGCAGTTTGACTGACAACGCTTTATTCGGGAAATACATAAATCTACCATCATCAACTTTCTAATCGTGAAAATTTTATGTATATGAATTTTCTATGCAAAAGTACTACTAAGAAACTTCCAAACCTTTTTTCTTGGAATACGTTTCAAAATTTCAATTGAATCACAATTTACAAAATACTCTCAGCACCCAGCGTGACCTAGTACAAGCAAGCAATTTGGTTACACAGACTTCAACTCCACAGCGGTAGCTTTGGTTTAACCTTACCTAAAAAGCTTCACGGATCGTATACCGAGCCAAGTTAAAATTTAAGTCAATCTAGAGCTTCATAATTGTTTCCAGTACTTCGATGAATATTTTTAATTCTATAGCAATGGACCTCATTGATCTTCCAAGGTCTACATAAAGCGATGATGTTTTGGATGTTCGAATTCCTATGTGTTTTTAATGTCTCAGCGTTGTGAATCTTTTTACTTTTGTTATTCTCGTTACAAGGGAAACTGAACCATCAGATTCCCCAAATGCCAACAAAATTTACACAAAAATGTTCCTGCAATATTTAGAAAGTCGCTAATGTTAACAGGGTGTCCTATAAAGCTTTACCCATTGAAAATCAATTACAACTCATGTTCAAGAAAATGGAGAATTTTGAAATTTGGCTTAAAGGTTCAAGTGGATTTTGTTAACTTAAATGAAAAATGGATAAATATGCAACATTTATAATAATCAAATTATAGAAAGACCTCCTTTTGCGTTGACCGTAGGATCTAGACGACGAGTTACTGAGTGCCAAGAATTGCTTACTACTTCCTCCTCTGAAGCAAACCATGACACCTGAATGACTTCTTTCAGAGGAGCCATACTCGAGTGAGGCTTTGAGGAGACGTCACTTCGTGAGATAGGTGCTACTATTCCTTCAAGCAAGTTCCCTTTCATCTCGCTCATGGAGTCTACCGTTCTTATAGTCAAGGACAGCCTTCAGTGGGAATATCCTATTGTCAGACCTGTTGAAAACTGTGTCAACAGCAAGCTTGATATCCGCCAATATCAGTTTGTCTCTTCCATAGCGTTTCTTCTCGGAGCTACTGAAAGTAATTTTTTGGATTTAATTTGCATTCATTTACTCCCTTACATTCAATTACTCACTCACTCATTCACTAACTTACTTTCAAATCGTAAATAAGTGTCTGGTTGACATATGAGCTTTAAATACTGAACTACTTCACCGTTTTTACTCATACTTCTATAGAATTTCATTTCAATGCTTTTGTGACCCCTCTAACAACTTTTTATTTACAAACAAAACGCTCTAGGAATATGCTAGCTGAAAGTTGTGCCGGTATCTGTACGCCGTTTCCACGCTTTGTAAATAATTTTATGAGAGGAAAACAGATGTTTTGAAATATTGCTTTAGATTATTCCTTCAGTTTTCAGGGCAACGATTTGATCCTAAGCCTCGGACTTCATTTTACTAAAAGTCTTCTTAACCAAAAAATTAACTTAAGACGTGTTGGCACTAGGCTGTCTACACACGCACTGCAATAATTTAAGTATTTAAATCGCTATTCTAATCTCAAGTAAATTAGTAAAAGTTAGTAACTCGTTTGGGGCACACTGCAGATCACTCTGTACATGCAACAAATGTGCATGTACAGCAACTATCAATACGTGTCTTTTTCAGTTCGCGAGTCAGCCTTTTGTTTTTTAATATAATTTTTTTGTAACTTTATTGAAGGTGTAATGAGGTAAAAATGAAGTATCTTCATATTTCCCCTTTGCACCTTGTATTTGGTAATTGATCAAATTTTGACAAACATCATAGCGTCATTGTATTGCATAAATAATCAAGTACAACATAATTTTTCTCTTCGGTGTCTGTTCGTTCAACAGTTTTGTTCACGAATTTTTTTTTCATGAATAGTTTAAATAAACACTTGAAGCTGATGCGTGTATTAAGAGAATGTTATACATTGATTAATTTCTTAACTTGCTAAATATAAATGCTAGATGGGTTCTTTGACACTTTTAGTTGAAATTTGTTCTTACCTAGTGCTTGGTTCTTACGTATGCGTTTTACCCCCCGGTGGTGAAATGAATGTATACGAATGTATAATTGCATTATTTGAAGTTGCAGTGCATTGTGTTTTTTTACGATTGCTGTTCAAAGTAAGGAATTCTAAGATAACTATGTATTTTCTCATTTGGAAGTTACAGAGGGAATTTGGATAGTTGTACTGGGTGCTATATCACAAGCTTTTAGTGGGTTGGGTGATGCAATTGAATGAATTTGTCAGGCAATGTTTTGTAAGCCTATACTGAATAGTTCTGTGTGATTTTACGAGCACAGTAAACATAGCATAATATCTACTAACACATGACAAATGGATAACTATTCACAAAAGCTACAGAGATTGAAATCCATTACATCATCTACTGCCTAACAAATGTTTAATAACCACTTCCTGCATTCACTTGGAGTTTCAAGTGCTAACTCATGTAAGGCACGGAACTGACACCAGAAGCATCCAGTTTTGTTCAAAAATGTCCCATTACTATTAGGACGTGAAAGTAACTATTTTCCACGGGGTTTAACAAAAATATAAATCAATTTATTATGGACTTATTAAAAAAGTTGTGCAACTTCAAATTTCTTATACCTATGAGTTTAGTTATCTGTCTTTTGTGGGAGAGTTATCCAAAGGAGTGTGTAGTTACGTACTCAACTGTAAACTAATACCAGGAAAATCAGGGTCCAAACAATTAAAACGAACAATTTTTACAGGATTAGCATCCCTACCATGACATTTGCGTTCTCAAAAAGGTTTAACTTTTCATTTTTCAACCTTCAGGACTGCTCAAGAAAAACAAATTTATTTCTGAATTTAGATGATAGGAGCACCCTGAAGCTGTTGTAATAGATTGTCTGGAAAATTTTTTCCTATTCAACAATGGCATGTGCTAATTTGGTTTCTCTCTGTTTTCCAGATCTACATGGTGCTGACATCAAACATTGTGCTTCTGATTGAGTTGGCTCAGAACCATGCTATAACAATACAGGAAGGAACCTGAAAACAGATCAGGTTCATGCTAGGGTTAATTTCCAGTGAACAACCGATCAACCTGTCCTACAAAAGGACGTACCTACTTTTCAAATTTTGTTATGGGACTCTGGTAATTTTGAATTGAGTTAGCCATGACTGAATTGTAATAAACCGAAATGATTGAATTCATTTTCTTCTTTTCTACAGAGTAAGATTTTACAAAAGTTCAGAAACTATTTCCCAAGATTTATGCTGCAGTGCAGTTTGGAAATAATTTATTTTCGTTTTGGCCAAGTCTTGTTCTGCACAAATCAAATAAACCTGTGCACTACACGTGACTCTTGTTGGTGATGTAGAAATTGAGTTGAGTGAAAATAGCGGGCTAGATGGACGTGGTTGCATGGAGAATATCGCAAGTCAAAAAAATTTCTCGTTATCAAAAAAGCATTCTCTTATTTTTGCCACTTTTAGGTGTTTTAGAATATTTTATTTCATTTTCATTCAGAAACCATATTTGCGAAAACAGGCATCAAATATTTGGGCAAGGAATATAGACATGAGTAAATAATGCTGATATAAAGTATGTGGCACAATCTTTCACATTTGTGCTCAGGTACGTTGAGATGCGTCGAGCAATACTAAAAACTCGGAGTTCGTGAGATCAGCACAACAATACCTGGTTCCTCGGTTGTGGTAGGTGTGGTACTGGCCTCGGTTGTGGTAGGTGTGGTACTGGCCTCGGTTGTGGTAGATGTGGCAGTGGTAGTGACCGCGGTTGTGCTAGTTGAGCTCTCGTCCGTCACTCCGTCACCTGGATCTTTGGTTGTACCTTCAAAACAAACAAACATCGGCATCTACGGATGCTTTATTTCCAATTGAAGCATGATACATATCACCTTTTACATTGGTTTTTCAAATGCCTTATAACTAACACCAGGACGCCATGACGCTTTCCCCCGGTCGAAGACCGGTACCCATTTCAGACACCTGGGTCGAGTGGGGTATTATGCTTAGAATTTTTCTCCTATACCCAACAGAGAAAATCGCCAACAGCGCCGAGACTCGAACCCGGGTTTCCCCGCACGGAGTCAGGTCCGCTACACACACGGCTATGACGAGCACGAATGCCGTGTGACTTCAACGAATGCCGGTAAGATATTCATTAAACACCTTGTCCCAACGGCTGTCCCAACCACACAGCCATGCTTGCATGACCTCAAAGTCAATTGCCATTTATCAAAAAGCAAAATAGCTGCAGTCAACAGTTTATTATTAATACGCTAAATTTGGATTGCTTGCGATTATAGGGCACACCGCAAGTTGCTGTGAGCAACAACCATGGCATTTAAATAAACTCTGAATACATGGCTTTAATTTCTTGAGTCTTCTTTATGTTTTTCAAAAGTTGTCCATAAATTATTGAAGGTTTAATGAGGTAAAAATAAAACATCGTTTCAGGCCCTTTGCATCCTGTGTTTGGTAGTTGATGAAAATTTTGACCAAGCTCGTCACGATCATTGTCTTGTATAGTGAACTTCAACATAACTTTCTCCTTTGGTGTCTGAGTGTTTATCACAATTTAACTCCGGCACAAGTAATTGGGTTTATCATATTTTTATTTATCATCATTGTTTTGACTGCAAACATTGTGGTCCTGATTAACTTGGCTCAGAACCATTCAATTACGTTACTGTAGGGATCACCTCTGATGGTCTTGACATCCATCTTGAAATCTCTCGACATCCATCTCGATCATCCATCACTAGCTCTAATAGCTAGTTTTAATAAGCCCTCCCTATAAAATATCACATCTATCCGAGGTATCTCAATGGATTTGATTATTGCAACAAACTAAAATGGCATGATTGCTTGAACAATGCATCTTATGTCTAGTTGGTAACGAGTACAGAAGGGAAAGCAAGTGCTGGCCGAGCTGTTACGGAACGTTTTGCCGACAATTTGTTGGGATTAAAGCTACAACATGGAAACGTGCCTGTTTCATCCTAAAGGTCAGGATTCATCTGTGCACATCATGAACAAAGAACTCATAGACTATACTTCAACAACTCGAGCTGCATTTGAGGCTGTTAGGACGGAACAAAAACGAAATTGTGATGCCTCTTTCTTCGCAGACGACGCGCGTCATCTTTCTCGAAGTGACAACCAAACTCAATTAGATTTTAAGGCTCCAAACCATTAATCGTGAACTCAATATAATACTGTCAGCTTGTTTTCAATGTGAATTTCTATGAACACAACAGTATAGGTAAACTAGGCAACGACGTCGAGAAAAGTTCGACATAGTAAACTGAGAGACATGTTTGTCTCTTGTCAATAGTGCTCATTTTAGTATAAAGAAAGAGAATATAAAGCTGAATATGTTTCTGAAGTCAAAACGTCGAAACTCAACCCTGTGACACACTTCAGTTTAGTGACACACTTCAGTATAGTGACGCACCTCAGTCTAGTGATGCACCTCAGTCTAGTGATGCACCTCAGTCTAGTGACACACCTCAGTCTAGTGACACACCTCAGTCTAGTGACACACCTCAGTCAAGTGATGCACCTCAGTCTAGTGACACACCTCAGTCTAGTGACACACTTCAGTCTAGTGACGCACCTCAGTCTAGTGACACACTTCAGTCTA
>JACJUY010005017.1:25898-64762 GCA_014220935.1 Platorchestia sp. MABIK
CTTCAGTCTAGTGACACACCTCAGTCTAGTGACACACCTCAGTCTAGTGACACACCTCAGTCAAGTGACACACCTCAGTCTAGTGACACTCCTCAGTCTCGTGACACACCTCAGTCTAGTGACACACCTCAGTCTAGTGACACACTTCAGTTTAGTGACACACCTCTGTCTAGTGACACACCTCAGTCTAGTGACACACCTCAGTCTAGTGACACACCTCTGTCTAGTGACACATATTTTGTATCGACGGTCGAGTAGACATTTGTTTCGAGCCAGTGTGCGCTCATTCAGTTTTAGCTACTAAAAATCTATTCAACAATAATTTTTCATGAAAATTTTTGAGAGCGCTTTTGCTTTTTTACTTTCAAGTGACGTTCAAAGAAAAGAAAGTAGTCACTGTCACGAGATTCTGCTCCTCTCCTTTTTATGTTTATTTCAATTTTTTATCTATACCTGCATTCCACCTTTGCATTTACTTTCCATGAAGTGTAATTGGAAAAGGAAAGTTTTTGCTTGAACGATTAATTTGCCGAAACACAATCGTATGTTGTGCTCTGCTCAACTCCTCACTTACAGAATGATTTGCTCATTATTTTCATAAACGCGCTTCTAAAAACACTTCTATTGAGTTAACCGAGCTACATGCGCTCTGAGCCTTTAAACGAACAGCTCGAAAGAAATTCAACATTGCACGCCTAATTTTGTATCATGTGTGACTCGTTTGATGCAACTCACGGAATACGTGCATGTGTACTCACGTTCTACTTGCTGTAGGAAGGAGGTGACATTTCCGCAGAGTGCAGCGGGCAGGCACGGCTGCAAGTCTGCTTCGTTGAGCATGTGGGTCGAGAAGAAACAAAGAAATGGTTTGCCTAAAAGTTCTGCCAGGGCTTCACCTACAACGACCCAGACCGTAGAATCTGAAGAATTGTGTTTGTAGGTGGCGCCGTTGCAGGTCGGTTGCACCAGACACTGTTTGTAGCACATACCTTAGGGAGAGACAAATAAACTACGTATAATTATGAATAAAGGGTGATTATACGTACAGGATCGTAAAAGACTCTTTAATCGCTTCCGCGACATCGGATGGATTTAAAAAAAACATTTACTCAACCCCTAGAAATATCTTGTTTTATTTTGATTTCATTTCGAATACAATATTCTTATTTATATTTTTTTAATGAGCTTGTCTCCGAAGGTATTTTCCAACGTGTAACTTTCGAAATAATGCAAGTATCGACTTCAAATTACTCTCAATCGAATGAACTTTTCAATATTTCGTTTGAGAGTAATTTGAAGTTGATAGGTGCATAATTTCGAATGCAACAAGTGGGTGAACTTCTGTGTTGCATTAGTGGTGAGGCTTATCCGGAAAAGATCCGAGTTTACTATGAGAATCTACACATCAACTCAAGGCATCCGTTGAGGTAGAAATCCAGTGAATTGGACAAGATCTACCAGCCACGTAATGAACAGCCTGCGTAATCGTGCCGATTCTTGTCTGCGCTCGAAGGGGAAAAGAATATTGAGTTAAAAAACAATCAAACTTTCACTAGGCTTTCTCAGGACTGCATAAATAATTTGTGTTTTGAATTCGTCCGATGTTTTTGGAAGTATTAAAGATTCCTTTAGAACTCATATTTGCTGGTCGCGATGGAAATAAGACTGGTTGAAAACCTTATGGCAGTGAGGGCATGCGTAGAACATGTACTTCACAAGAGATATCCATCACTTCAAAAGCTGAAAACCTGTAAATTTGGTTTACCTATAGCGTGGCATTGGGATTTAGCATAGAAATATATTTATACTTAACCGGTCACCCATAGAATGGCATTAGATGCCGCAAACCTATATCATTTACTATGATAACAAGTGTTTACTGTATTCTGTTAACAGTATTCAATATTTTCAGTCCAGCCCCATGCAGCCTTATTCTACGACTGCGTTTGCAGAAATGGAGCTGAAACAGATGTTGAGAATTTACCGACTGACATTCTTAACACGAGCAAGAAAAAAAAAGAATCCTCCTGCCTAAATTTGGAGAATGTAGTTCTTTCGACCCCAAAATAACTCTTCATATATTTTGAATCTAATTTTTAGTTGTGTTGATCTTATAGTTTGGTTAACAGTTCGTTTGCAGTTGATGTTCTCATCTGAGGAGCAAAGATTTTTGTGCGACTCTGTTCAGAGATTATTCAAATTTTGCTATGTAATTAAGGGCGCCTGTGTTTTTTACTTCTTTTCTGACTAGAGTTAGTGGGTAAGAAAAATCTGTATTTGAAGCGCTGTAAATTAAATCTGCTTACGTTGCAAACTTAAAATAAATCTGATTACGCTGTAAGCTTGAACTAAATCTGCTTACGTTGGAAATTTGAAATAAATCTGCTTAAGTTGGAAACTTGAACTAAATCTGGTTACGTTGGAAACTTGAACTAAATCTGCTTAAGTGGTAAATTATATTAAATTTTGTTGCTTACTCTTAACTTTAAATTGAAATTAATCTTCGCTCAAGTTATTCTTCCTAATCTACTTAACACGTTAACTGTGGCGGGATAATCTGAAGATTAATACTAAAAATTATAGCAACTTTCAAATATCATTTATGAAACAACGAACAATAAATACCTGTATTGTGAAAATCCCCTCTGTGACCACTGGTGTGGCACGTAGCAGTCAAAATGATAACCAGTAAGTCTTCAAGTCAAGTAGGGGTGCTCGCAGTCTATGCGTTGCTTCTGAAAACCGACTTAACTACTCGAGTCCATTTCTATCCCTTCTAAAACGTGTGAATTTTTCAATTGTCCGATAATATTTTATCATGCAAGCTAAAACCATTTTCGGAAAAAGTGATGAAGTAATTGAAATGTTATGCATTTATGCTGGTACGACAATGAGCAGATATCCTAGTGGTATACATTTGTCTCAAGAAATAGTCAACTCAAACTGAAAATTCTAAATTTGGAGGCTTCTCATCTATTACTTTATTGTTTTCGATGCATGAGTTCCTTAAAAATTTTTGGTTGAAGAAAAGCACATTTCGAAAGATTCTTTCTGATGGAATTTTCTTTTGCACACTTGTTTTCATGCACTTCGGTTGTCCTAGATGTGAGTGGGTAGGTCTCTAAGATAGGCTGCTATTTTCGCGAAATATCACGTTGTAAAATTTTCTAGCTAATTTAATAGTAATTAGCAACAGTCCTTTCTATTCTTCGCGGATAGAAGCATCTAAAAACTGCCATTTCTATGACGGACGCGGTGTTAGACTTTTCTGCTACGATTTTACATATTAGGAAAGAACTTGGAAAATAATTCCTCAACTCGATCTGACTCACTCTGATTTTATTTGTGCAAGATGGATTTTCTAGAATAAGCATTCTTTAGCTGCGGAAACTTCACTACTCAGAGTCAAACATTATATGATCTTTTCACGCTAATCTTCGTTACTTGCCAGACATCCTATTTCAAAAAATGTCCTTTCAAATCAGATCTTCCTGAAAACAAAGCAAGATGATTATGTTTCTCATGCAAATAAATAGGTTTTGATGGTTTTTCATTGTATGTTGTTCAAGAAACACCGAATGTAGTCAAATTTTAATGCCATTGTAATAACAGCTCGCTATAATACAGTACATAGCACATGGAGACGAAGGCATCTTGAAAGTGAGTAAACTTGAACCTAAGTTTGAAAGAACTGTAATGAAGGACCTCGGACAAGGTGTGCATTGATTGAACGATTTTCCTCATGTCCTCCGATTGAAAGCTACATGGTAATGGCAAAGACGAGGTAAGGTTCAACAACGACACACATTCCATAGGTTACGTTGAAAAAAGATGTCAATCTCAACTCTTTTAAAATGAAACTGAGATCTCACACATCTCTGGAGCCACAATATGTCGTCGAGCAACATAAAAAGAGAATTAAAAGGGTAAAAGGTGCAGTTGTAGTGTTCTTCAATGCACTCTGCAGGGAGTTTTCAACCAGGCCTCGTACCGCTATGCTAAAATTTTTATCTTATTTTAAATGGCTTCGTTAACTTTCTGTGATCCTGTACAGAATAGTTGCTGCTGAAACGAAACCAAACGATTTCCCTACTGTTAGTGTTTACTTTGTTAAGTCCACTTGAAAAGATGTACTAAACTCATTATGGCCTTACTGATTCGCATCTGATACGACAAATTAGGTTGTAATCATTTAGTTTCAAGAATCCCACAGCTGCAGACTCCATATCAGAAATGATGCGTGGATTATTCAAATTAAGAAATTCCTCATATTAAGAACGTACATCAATTGAGAGATATTTTATTTTGATAGCGCTCACGTTACGGGCACTTATGTACCAACTTTATGCGGGCTGAATGGTAGTTCTCTAGAGATTTTACTGTGATCAGCATCGCACCGGCACCTGTGCTGCGACACTTTAAATCAAGATTAAATCATTGGTTATTAGAAAGCGTTTTCTTGCTCAATAATTCTTAATTCTCAGAGAATGAAAAAGTCATTGGAAGAGCGAGTTCACATCGAAAATACAGCTAAAAGATTTTGAAAATTTTCCCATAAAAAAATTTTGGATGTCTACAGCTATTAATTAATTGGCATTTACATCGAAACAATCAGAAAACGACGATCATTTCGAATGATTACTCACAAGAAGAGCTAGCAGCCATGGATGAAGTGATGTATTTATCTGGTATTACTTTTCCTTTGAAGACGTTCATTTTGGATGCGCTGACGAGTTGCAACCACAGCACGCCTCCACACAAGATGACCGCCAGGGACGGTCTTTGATGAGCCATCATTCTGAGTTTCCAATGACTCCGTTCAAACCAAATTCTTTTACTTCGTAATGTGAGTCAACGCAGAATGAAACAATGAGTCTTGATCCATAATCGTGCTCGAAGAAAAAATGTCTCAGGCTGCAAATTGGGATTCTGTTCTCTATTCGAAGTATCGCCGTCCACCTCAGACTTGTTCCTCAGTTTGCGGGCGGACCGAGCGCTGGAGATGCACGTCGCTACAGAGTGCCGCTCTGTTCCTCTCTGAGCTCTTCCCTGCTGTTGGCAGTTGTCTGGCGTGGGGCGTAGTACATTTTACGTCGGAATGATTGCCTGACGACGCGGCGAGCGTTGGGAAGTTTGGATATTGTAAGTGCGCTGACCAACACGCACCAGCCATTTAATGCGTTGATGACGTGCGTTCTACATTTTTTGAGGAAGTGACAGCGCGTCACTTCCTTTATTTATTCCTCATATTTATATAAGAACTTGTAGAAAAGGCAATGCCATTGCGTTACTGAACCGATTAAATCATCATATCACGGGTCATTTAATTGCTGATCAGACTAAATTGCCCTAAACATTGCATCTGTCAAGTAAAATATTTTACTGGCGAAACAAATTCACCTTGATACACAAACCCAAGGATTCAGGTGTTGTAGTTGCCGCTAAAACTACCCTACGCCGTGTTTAAATAAACGCTCCAAAGAAGGGTTCGTTTGGCCAACGATCACCTTATTAAAAGATCCGTCATCACAAAATTTATTCTCGCCGATAAGCGCAGCATATGCTTAACTCTACGAACCTCGCTCAGACATCGCAGCCAACCGTTAAAACGTCGAGAAGCATCGTTTGAAAGCTACGTTCACCCTGGGATCCCACTCTGGGAGAGCCACGTCACCATGGCGTCTAAAGAAAGCTGTATAGCTAGACACTTCCATTTCTCTTCATATAATTCAATTCTTTCCGTAGACACTTGGGATCTTGTTCGTTCTTTATAAATTACTTGTTAATTAAAGTGTAAACTTAATCCAATCTAATTATCTGACGACACTTGTTATTTCCGGTAAATTATTAACGTAAAGTATTGTGAATAAGAACGCGTTTGTTTTAAGTCGTAACAGAGACGCCAAAGCATGCCCCTTCTGGGAGGCTGCGGCACATTACCCCGACAGCCGTGTTAAGGGGAGGTCGTGCTTTCGCCCCGCTACCCTTGCGGGTATGCGAGGGGACGATTCACTGAAGTCACGTAATTGACTTATTTGGTTTAATCGCCAATCTGGAATTTAAGTGCAGCTAAGTATCTATCCTCCATGTCATCCCATATTATCACCCATATCTTGTTATTTCACGTGTAGGTGTGATCGACATTCGCCTTCAGCGTAGAAAGTAATATTCTGTACCTAGGATGTGTATATTAGATAATCTGTGTTTCGCTAACTGATCCAGTAACGAGGCCTCACCTCGATAGGAGCTTATTATAACTTCATTAAATAAATTCCTGTCCATCGATTGTGACAACTAATTTGAATCAGAAAACGTCATCATTTCAACACTATTTTAATAGTTTGGAAACCTGTTTATTTAATCCATTGCAATTATTTACCTTTTAATTATCTGAAATTGAATGTTATCTGAAAATATTCATCACTGTCGGAACATCAGAAAATTACTGAAAGATACGTCATCGGAAATAAATGACGATAAATGACCTATGAATACGATTAATGGGGCAACTCGATGAGATAACGCACCGACAACCATGATAATAGTAGCAGCGGTATGGGATTCAGCATAATATCACGATCAAAGAAAAGACGACCACAACACAGGCGTGTTTGGCGAGTTCTTTGTCAACATTTACTGTAGAGAAATGCGATCTTGGTTTGGTGTATTGCTCTGAGTAGTGCACGAAGATATCTTGCTTCCCATTTGACCGCGCATGAAACTCGGAAATTTTTTAACACCACCTATAAGTGAAAATTACCCTGCACAGTAACGTTGTAGTCTAACATAGTTCACAAGTAGGCTGAATGCTAAATTCAGTACTTGAAAATGAAAAGTGTGAGTAAACGTGAAAGTGCGGAATACGAGCAAGAATGAGACGTCAATTATTCATGCTCAGACGTAAACAAGATAAAAATACAGGATATTCTAAAATTGATTTAATAATCATAAACTTCAAAACGTGCTTGGCATTCGATAGTTTTCTGCTTTAAATCTATTGAGAGTATTAAACTTTCTTAGTCCAAAATATGAGTAGGAACGCGCCCGCTGAGATAGAAACATATTGTCGGCCAAGCTTTATCTGATCGTCTGATAAATGTTACATATCGCTCATCGTAAACTGTATGAATAGTGAAGAAACATTTTAGTGAATATGCTCAAAAAGTTTGTGTAGCTATATCAGGCTTGAAAAGTTAGTCTAAAAGACATCAGTGAACTTCGAAATTATTGTAGTGTGCATCATGTCCCACTGTCGATCACGTGCACATGCGACCAATGCTATAGTGTAAAATGATCATAAAGTTCAGTAAGCCTCTGACATTCATTTCTCGCATGGAATTCCTTAGAAGAGGACAAATTTTTCAAGACAGCCCATCACAAATGCCGCCAATTGGCAATTTTTGACGAGGAACGCAAACAAACTAAATCAGTCTTGCATTAAACTCCAATTCCTTCTACAACTGTAGTGTGTGATTAGCGTTTTTCACGGCGTATGCTTCGACAAATTTCAAATTTTCGCCACATCAATCCTTCATATGCAGACACCAGATTAAAAATATTTGTCTTAATTATATCCTAAAATATTTGTGTTGATGACACCCCTGACCTGAGGATTTTATTTATGCCAGAGAGACAGTGCAATCTGCAACCCAAATACTCTTATTAAGCACGCACAGCTGTTTCAAATATGCATATTGCTAAAATGAACTTATGTATACAGGATTACATTTTTACATTAATAACTGCTTTAATTATTTTCATGAATTTACTAGGAGCACATGTGTTCGTAAAATTCTGGTAACGAATTAAATTTTGTTCGGAGTGAGAGCAATGTGGTATTTGGTTACTCAATAGGCTACGGCGTGCAGCATCACCAAGTTGACTGAGAAAAACTTACGCTAAGAACTGTAGTGCTACGATGATGTATATCGCTTGAAAATCGACTGATTTCTAGCTAACTTTTATCATGGCATTTCAAATTCGTGAGTGCAGCACGCCAAGAAAATTACTTACATTTGTTTTTCGAGTGCACATGACATTATTTGTTGGATATCATACACGGTATCATGATTGACTCCGCTTGTAAGCAGCACTTCTGTGAGAGCCAGCAACAAACAATGGCTGTTTAATGTTCAGGTGTGGGTCAAGTTATTTGAGTTTAAATCCAACAAAACTGTAAGTATCACTGGCGTACAATACGCACATACTTAACAAGCCTGGAATTCCGATGGTGGGCAACGACAAATTTTGTGATAAAGCGACAACGATAAAGCTATAATTTTCTTCGCTAAGCCCTATGACGATAAAACGATAAATTTGGAAGATACCTTAAGAGACGCGATAAAACTCTATTGTGCAAAATGAAACGCAAAAACCTAAACAATTTCCTGAAAATGAAAGGTTAAAACACAAAATCATGCGACGTTCGTACGAACGGGAGGCACGCGCGAGGCGCACCTCAAAACGCAAAAAATATATAAAACTAATATATGTTTTTCAGATATTTAGTTAAGATAGCAATATACAATAGGAATGAAGTGTATATAAGTTATAACTCACAGAGAAGCTTTGGATCGCTGGTAGCACTATGATATACAGAGCTGAGATCAGACTAACTAGCGTCCAGTTGGGGGTTATTCAAAGAAACAGTGACAACCAGGGTTACCAGATTAAAATTTCCTTTATAAGCCAACTAAAGTCCCCAAAAAGTCAGAATTTTTGACGCCAGTTAGACTAAAAAAAAGCCAGATTTCGGATATTTGGCCTAAAAAAAGCCGATCTGGCAACCCTGGTGACAACAGAAGCGCAGGCCGCCAGGCGCCTGGCCGCATCAGTTCGATGTACAACAATGAGTCTCTTACCTCCCGCCGTAACGGGTTTTCGTCTTCTACTTTATCGCTGGAATTATCGCGGGGAATCTGAAAGCGATATATGCAAGAGATAAATTTTTCCAATCTTGCGATAAACGATTAGCAATAAATTTTCGGTGAAAGAGATAATATCGCTTTATCGCATTATCGCTTTACTTATCGCAACGCCCAAGACTGATAAATTCTAACATATAAGTGGAACAACATCATACGAGTGTCGTGAGAAAAATAGAGAGCTTCGTAATTATAATGACCGAATCCTGAAGTATTTTTATTAATTTTCAACGCTCATGATACTTAGAATTTCTTGAAGCTGTGGCACATTTATTTGCACTCATTTTGGGAGATCGATTGCTTTAAAAGCTTTATGGGGATCTACTACCCTGTACTCTACCTAATTTCCCGAATTTTTCGAATTTAACTGTTCACATTTTTATTGCATCTAGAGAAACAAAAATGCAAACACCTTTTTTAAATTGAATTCTGAACACATTTTCTTCTTTAAAAATTTTTGATTTTCGCAATAGAAATAAGTTATTGTGCGAACAAAAGAAAAAATACATAAACTTGCGCAAAACTTTTCCCACTCTACAATTTTTTTCGTAGAAGCGCGATTGTGGTCTCATTCGCCGCGGAAGGACTGTAGGAACCTCGTAACGAAGGTTTTTTTTTTAATTTCGAGCTAGAAAAAAGGTTATTGTTACACATGTCAAACAATTGCGATTTTCTATTGCAAAAATCGGAAATTTTGATAGAAGCAAATGTGTTCAGAATTCAATTTTACATATCTGCATTCATTTTCGTTCCTTTAGATGCAATAGAAACTTGAACAGTGAAATTTTAAAAATTCGATAAATTAGGTCAAGTACAGGGTAGTAGATCCACTTAATACATAGAGTTGTCCGACTGCACAATTATTTCGTCATCAACATAACTTTGGATGATTGTTGAAAATGATCTAGATTTAAGTACGGTAGTAAATTTAGATTTAAACATTATAATTTTCCAGTTCATCATGGGACGATTTATGATACAGTAAACTTTAGAACTACTTTGATCTGTATCCTCTCGGTACACCTGACCGGTGTTACTTTCACGAACATGAATGTTGAACGTGGGCTCACGGGCTGCTTGTTTTTGGACCTTTGGGAATACAGATGCAATAATATTGATTGCAATCGTTGGCGTTGTTAAGGAGAAAATCATTTTTGCTATCCATCCTAGCACGTGTGTTGTCGCCTTTAATGCTTGACTCAGTAGAAAACCAGAAGTTTGAGTCCTTGGCCAGCTCGTCCCCATTCCCCCATTTCTATTCGTTGTTTTCCGGTTCGAGGTGTACTCACCAGCCATTGGTGTCTGAACAGAGAAAGGAAAATTTGTTTAAGTGACCACTCTCATTATTGGATTGTCAACAAAAAGCGGAGAGTCATAGGATCCTAAATTTTTGGTAACCTGCTGTAATTTCAATCATGGTTTTTTGATACAGTGAATCTTAGAAGGGAAAAGAGGGCTTTGATATGATGTATTATTCTCTTCGTTCTATTTATAGAAAAGTCTCTTCAATAGTGAACTGTAGGCTCAGTTTGTTTTTCTAATTCTCTGTTTTGTTGATTGCTTGTTGTCTCCACAAGAAAAATCATTTTACTTCCATAAGCACCGAAAAGTAGTCAAAATAGAATGTTAGGTTTTTAAAAATACTTCATAGTGAAAGTGATAACTCGAGACTAATATTTGCTATCAATTTCGTTGCTTCAAGATATCGAGAATGTGGCGAAAAAAGAATCTAGCTCACTTGAGAAATGATAGTTTTTCTCAAGACGAAGTTTTGTTCTACAAATTGCGTCTTCGTAGCTAAACTGTGAATTTACTGAAGAACAATTTAAGAGATGCGTGATTTAACGGAATTTGAATTGTTTGTTGGATATTAAAAATTTTTACTTAATTCATAACAGAAATTAAGTTTTAGCCGAACTTCCCGGCTTACGGTTCAGAAACTGTTGAATCTAATACTTATATGCTAGAAAAATGAAATGTTTCTTCCCATGAGCATCTTATGAACTCGTAAAAGTAGAGGCACTTAGGGACGAATAAATCAATGAGGGACGACTTTAATTGTGATCTCTCAAATCCAGTGGAGATTAATAAAACCCCATGAACAAAACAATACTTAGGGACGTCTTTTATTATGAAGTCTACCAGGGACTCTAATGAAAAACCCATAACAAAAACACACTAAGGGACCAATTTAATCATGAACTCCACCACAGACACGAATGATTAACCAAAAACAAACAGACTCTGAGGAATGACCTTATGATAGCAAAGAAATGCGTCATCTTACTCACGTACCATTACAGTTATGATGAAGGTACTCCCGCACAGCTGTGAAGTGCTCCTCTGAGGGCAGCGATGCGAGCTCCAAGTTGTGGGCGTTACACGCTTTCGTAGCATTTGACCATGTAGCGTTGTTGTTGTAGAGGTAGACGGGGTACTTGCGCTTTACAACGATGTACCTTTGCACGCTGGTTGTGGGACATTAACAACTTACTTTACTTGTCAGTTATAGTCTTATCATTTATTGTACATCTTGAGTAGATTCAACCGCTAGTTTTGCGTGTGCTGATGAATAATGCAAATCCATAATTATTCAAGAGTTGTGTTCATCGACAAATTTCAACGAATGTGTTAAGTTCAAAATCATTTTATTTGGTCTAACATGATGCCAAAATAAATACCCATCCTATATCTGGCGACGTTAATATTGATGATCGTCCAGCTGTGCTCGCTGTTGAGAACTTGGAAACGCAGCTGACTACTTTTGACCGCTAGCTTCATTCCTTTCTTTCAGCCCCGCTCCTCCCCCAAATACTGCCTAGGTCACAAGCCCCTGGTATTTATCGTGAGGCTAGCGTGCCTCACGCGGCTCATGGCAGTTTGATAGGCAGCGCTCCTTCAGGAGTATATATCAATAAAATACTCCCAATGTTCTAATCGTGAAAGTTTCATGCATGTAAATTTTCTTTGTAAGAGTGCCACTTAGTGTCTTGCCCATGAGTTTAAAAAACAGAACCGCAGATTTAGTTTCACTCTTTTTGTGACCCCTTTAACAAGTTTTTCTTTACGAACAAAGTGCTTTATGAATTGGTGTGCCGGTATCTGTGCATCGTTTCCACATATTGTAAATAATTGCATGCGATACATTCAGCTATTTTAGTACGCTGTTCTACATTATTCCTCCAGTTTTCAAAGCAGCGATTTGATCCTTTGCCTTGGACTTCATTATACTGGAAGTCTTGATAACTGGCATACTAAATTGAGGACGTGCGGGCATAAGATTGTTGATACTTGCACACCAGTGATTTATGTACTTTATGTAATTTTGTTACGGTCCAGTTGAGAAACAATTTTTCTTCGGTTGTGCATGTCATGGGCTGCACGAACCATATGAGGCTCTGCACTACGAGTTCCTCATGTGAGCGATGTAGAAATTAAGCTGAGTGAAAATAGCATCCCAGATGAACGTGGTTGGGAATATAGCAGGTCATGAAAATTTCGCGTTATCAAGTAAACATCCTCTTGCTTTCGCCATCCTTAGGTGTTTTAGAACATTTTATCTGATTTTCATACAGATGTCATATTTACGAAAACAGATATCAAATATTTGGGCTAAGAATAATTGACATGAGTAAATAATGCTGATGTGAAGTATGTGGTGCAATCTTTAACCTTTGTGCTCTGGTACCCTATGGTGGTTCCTCGGTTGTGGTAGGTGTGGTACTGGCCTCGGTTGTGGTAGGTGTGGGAGTGGCAGTTGCCGTGTTTGTGGTAGTTGAGCTCTCGTCCGTCACTCGGTCACCTGGATCCCATGTTGTACCTTCAACGAATGCTAGTAAGTGATTCAATAATACCCATGGCCCCTACGGCTGTTTTAACCCCAAAGACGTATACTTGTACCTACTCAAAGTCAACTGCCATTTATCAAAAAGCAAAGCAGTTGCAGTCAAAAGTTTATAATTAATTCGCTAAATTTGGATTGCTTGCGACTATAAGACACACTGCAAGTTACTGTGTGCAACAACCATAGCATTTAAAGAAACTCTGACTCCATGGCTGTTCATTTCTTGAGTCTGCTTTATGTTTTTCAAAGGTTGTCCATAAATTACTGAAGGTTTGATGAGGTAAAAATAAAATATTTTAAATGCCCTTTGCACCTTGTGTTTGGAAGTTGATGGAAATTTTGACCAACCTCGTAACGATCAATGTCTTGTATAGTTAACTTCAACATAACTTTCTCCTTTGGTGTCTGAGTGTTTATCACAATTCAACTCCGGCACATGTAATTGGGTTTATAATATTTTTTAGATCATCATGGTTTTGACTGCAAACAGTGTGGTCCTGATTAACTTGGCTCAGAACCATTCAATTACGTTACTGTAGGGATCACCTCTGATAGTCATGACATCCATCATGAAATCTTTCGACATCCATCTCTATCATCCATCACTAGCTCTAATAGCTAGTTTGAATAAGCCCTCGACAAAATATCACAGCTTTCTGACGTATCCCAATGGATTTGATTTTTGTAACAAACTAAAATAGCATGATTGATTGAACAATACAGCTTATATCTAGTTGGTAACGAGTACAGAAGGGCAAGCCAGTGCTGGCCGAGCTGTTACGGAACATTTTGCCGACAATTTGTTGGGATTAAAGCTACAACACGGAAACGTGCCGGTTTCGTCCTAAAAGTCAGGATTCATCTGTGCACATCATGAACAAAGAATTCAAAGATTATACTTCAACAACTCGAGCTGCATTTGAGGCTGTTAGGACGGACCAGAAACGAAATTGTGATGCCTCTTTCTTCGCAGACGACGCGCGTCATCTTTCTCGAAGTGACAACCAAACTCAATTAGATTCTAAGGCTCCAAACCATTAATCGTGAACTCAATATAATACTGTCAGCTTGTTTTCAATGTGAATTTCTAGGAACATAACAATATAGGTTAACTAGGCAACGACGCCGAGAAAGGTTCGACAGAGTAAACTGTGAGATATATATGTCTCTGGTCAATGGTGCGTTTTTTAGTGTAAGGAAAGAAAACATGAAGCTGAATTTGTATCTGAAGTCAAAACGTCGGAACACAACCCTGTGACACACTTCAGTCTAGTGACACACCTCAGTCTAGTGACACACTTCAGTCTAGTGACACACCGCTGTCTAGTGACACACCTCAGTCTAGTGACACACCTCAGTATAGTGACACACCTCAGTCTAGTGATACAACTCAGTCTAGTGACACACCTCAGTCTAGTGACACACCGCTGTCTAGTGACACACCTCAGTCTAGTGACACACCTCAGTCTAGTGACACACCTCAGTCTAGTGACACACCTCAGTCCGGTGACACACCTCAGTTCCGAAGGCCAAGGTTCCGAAGAACATCATTTTTCATAATTCAATGCGAGTACGCACTAACGAGAGGGTTTTCAGCAATGCGTCACATGAATTGTGCTTTTCTTAGTCACCTGTATTTTAAATGCAATACCAGAATCCGACTACCGCGACAAAAACAAACATTGGCATCTTAGGATGCTTTATTTCCAATCAAGCCTGATACATATGATCTTAAGCATTGGTTTTTCTAATGTCTTATAACTAACACTATATATAGGACACCATGACGGTTCCCCCGTGAAGCCGGTACCCATTTCCGACACCTGGGTTGAGTGGGGTATTGTGCTTGAGCTCTCCCTTATACCCAACGGTGAAAATCGCCGCGCCAGTGCCGGGATACGACCCCTCGTCTCCAACATGCAAGGCCGATCCCTTAACCACTGTACCACTGAGAGCACTGTACCACTGCGAGCAAAGAGGAACTCATTTTGTCGTGCTTTTCTCCGAATCATGTTTTCGACAATTATCATGGGTAATACGATAACCATGTATGAATAGCAATTAAGGATCTAAATCATTTGTCTCAACACTTAATTAACTTGGGTATTACGATAACCATGTATGAATAGCAATTAATGGTCTCTGTGTTAAGGTATTTTAACGCGATTTTTGCTCTTATTTCAATTTAAATGCGCACAATCGAATGCATTTTTCAACTAAGCGTTACGAGGATTGTGTTCTCTAAGTAACTTACTTCAAATGCACTCTCAAAATCAGATTAGGCAAAGGAAAAGAACTCATTTTTGATGTGCTTTTCTGTCGATCATTTTTTGATTCAACATTCTACACGTGTATCACGATACCAATGCGTTATTATCAGTTAAGGATGTTTTAGGTTAAGGTGTTTTAAAAAGCAATGTATCGACATTTCATGTTTGTGCTTTATTGGAAATAAAAGTTTTTCTTCCTTTTCTTTTCTTTCTAGTGACACACCTCAGTCTAGCGACACACATTTTTGTATCGACGGTCAAGTCAACATTTGTTTTGAGCCAATGTGCGCTCATTCAAATTTGGCTACGAAAAATTCATTCAACAATAATTTTTCCTAAAAATTTTTTGTGAGCGCTTTTGCTCTTTTGCTTTCAAGTGACGTCTAAAGAAAAGAAAGTAGTCATTGTCCCGAGATTCTGCTCCTCTCCTATTTATGTTCATTTCAAATCTTTTAATTTTACTTGCGTTCCACCTTTACATTTACTTTCCATCAAGTGTAATTGGAAAAGGAAAGTTTTTGCTTGAACGATTAATTTGCAGAAACATAATCGTATGTTGTCCTCTGCTCGACTCCTCAATTACGGAATGCTTTGCTCATTCTTCTCATAAATTCACTTCTAAAAACACTCCTATTGAGTTAACCGAGCTATATGCGCTCTGAGCCTTTAAACGAACAGCTTGAAAAAGAAATTCAACATTGCACGCCTAATTTTGTATCATGTGTAATTCGTTTGATGTAACTCATGAAATATGAACAATTGAACAGTTGTACTCACGTTATACTTGCTGTAGGAAGGAGGTGACATTTTTGCTGAATGTAGTGATCGAGGACGCCTGCAAGTCTGTTTCGTTGAGCATGTGGGTCGAGAAGAGACAATAAAATGATTTGCCGAAAAGTTCTGCCTGGGCGTCATTTACGTCATTTAAGTCCACGACCGGAGAATCTG
Organism: Platorchestia sp. MABIK; assembly: GCA_014220935.1. Taxonomy (NCBI): domain Eukaryota; kingdom Metazoa; phylum Arthropoda; class Malacostraca; order Amphipoda; family Talitridae; genus Platorchestia; species Platorchestia sp. MABIK. The sequence continues at coordinate 41,885 of JACJUY010005017.1, forward strand.
AAGAATTGTGTTTGTAGGTGGCGCCGTTGCAGGTCGGTTGCACCAGACACTGTTTGTAGCACATACCTTAGGGAGAAACAAATAAACTACGTATAATTATGTATAAAGGGTGATTATACGTACAGGATCGTAAAAGACTCTTTAATCGCTTCCGCGACATCGGATGGATTTAAAAAAACATTTACTCAAGCCTTAGAAATATCTTGTTTTATTTTCATTTCATTTGGAAAACAATATTCTGAAAAAACTTTGATCTACATGAGCTTGTCTCCGAAGGTATTTTCCAACGTGTAACTTTCGAAATAATGCAAGTATCGACTTCAAATTACTCTCAATCGAAAGAACGTTTCAATATTTCGTTTGAAAGTAATTTGAAGTTGATAGGTGCATAATTTCGAAATTAACAAGTGGGTGAACTTCTGTGTTGCATTAGTGGCAAGGCTTATCTGGAAAAGATCCGAGTTTACTATGAGAATCTACACATCAACTCAAGGCATCCGTTGAGGCAGAAATCCAGTGAATTGGACAAGATCTACCAGCCACGTAATGAACAGCCTGCGTAATCGTGCCGATTCTTGTCTGTGCTCGAAGAGGAAAAGAATATTGCGTTAAAAAACAATCAAACTTGCACTAGTATTCCCCAGTACTGCATAAATGATTTGTGTTTTGAATTCGTCCGATATTTTTGGAGACATTACAGATTCCTGTAGGACTCATATTTGCTGGTCGCGATGGAAATAATTTTGGTTGAAAACCAAATAGCAGTGTGGGCATGCATAGAACATGTACATGTCCATCACTTCAAAAAGCTGAAAACCTGTAAATTCGGTTTACCTATAGCGTAACATTGGGATTTAGCATAGAAGTATGTTTATACTTAACCGGTCACCCATAGAATGGCATTAGATGCCGCAAACCAATATCATTTACTATGATGACAAGTGTTTACTGTATTCTGTTAACAGTATTCAATATTTTCAGTCCAGCCCCATATAACCTGATTATTCGACTGCGTTTGCACAAATGGAGCTGAAACTGTTGTTGAGAATTTACCGACTGACATTCTTCACTCGAGCAAGAAAACAAAAAAGAGTTTGCCTGCCTAAATTTCGAGAATGTATTTTTTTCGACCCCACAATAACTCTTCATATAGTTTGAATCTAATATTTAGTTGTGTTGATCTTATATTTCGGTTAACAGTTTGTTTGCAGTTTATGTTCTGATCTGAGGAGCAAAGATTTTTGTGTTACTGTGTCCAGAGATTTGTTCTAATTTTGCCATGTAATTAAAGGCGCCCGCGTTTTTTACTCCTTTTCTGACTAGAGTTAGTGTGTAAGAAAATTTTGTCTTTGAAGGGCTGTACATTAAATCTGCTTACGTTGCAAACTTAAATTAGATCTGCTTACGTTGCAAACTTAAAATGAATCTACTTAAGTGGTAAATTAATATGAAAATTTCATTGCTCGCACTTAAATCTAAATTGAAATTAATCTACTCTCGAGTTATTCTTCCTAAACTGCTTAACACATTAACTGTGGCGGGTTAAACTGAAGATCAATACCTAACTCAAAATTATAGCTACTTTTAGATTTCAATTTTGAAACAACGAACAATAAATACCTGTATTGTAAAAATCCCTTCTGTGACCACTGGTGTGGCACGTCGCAGTCATAGTGATAACCAGTAAGTCTTCAAGTTAAGTAGGGGTGCTCGCAGTCTATGCATTGCTTCTGAAAACCGACTTAACTACTCGAGTCCATTTCTATCCCTTCTAAAATGTGCGAATTTTTCAATTGTCCGATAATATTTTATCATGCAAGCTAAAACCATTTTTGGAAAAAGTGATGAAGTAATTGAAATGTTACGCATTTATGCTGGTATGGCAATGAGCAGATACCCTAGTGGTATACATTTGTCTCAAGAAATAGTCAACTCATACTCAAAATTTTAAATTTGGAGGCTTCTCATTAATACTTTATAGTTTTCGGTGCCTGCGTTCCTTAAAAATTCCACAGGTCGAAAGATTCTTCCTGTTGGAATTTTCTTTTGCGAACACGTTTTCATGCACCACGGTCGTCATAAATGTGAGTGGGTAGGTCTCTAATATAGGCTGCTATTTTCGTGAAATATCACGTTATAAAATTTTCTAGCTAAATTACTAGTTATTAGCAATAGTTCTTTCCTTTCATCACGAATAGAAGCATCTAAAGAAGTGTCGTATCTATAACGGTTAGACTTTTCTGCTACGATTTTACATATTAGGAAAGAACTTGGAAAATAATTCCTCAACTCGATCTGACTCACTCTGATTTTTTGTGCAAGATGGATTTTCTAGAATAAGCATTCTTTAGCCACGGAAACTTCACTGCTCAGAGTCAAACATTATATGATCTTTTCACGCTAATCTTCGTTACTTGCCATACAACCTATTTCAAAAAATGTCCTTTCAAATCAGATCTTCCTGAAAACAAGGCAAGATGATAATGTTTCTCATGTAAATAAATAGGTTTTGATGGTTCTTCATTGTATGTTGTTCATGAAACACCAGAATGTCGTCAAATTTTAATGTCACTGCAATAACAGCTCGCCATAATACAGTACATTGCACATGGAGACGAAGGCATCTTAAAAGCGAGTTAAACTTCAAAATAAGTATAAAAGAACAGTAATGAAGGCACTCGGACAAGGTGTGCATAGATTGAACGATGTTCCTCATGTCCTCCGATTGAGAGCTACATGGTAATGGCAAAGACGAGGCAAGGTTCAACAACGACACACGTTCCTTTGTGTAAGTTGAAAAAGAATGTCAGTCTCAACTTTCTAAATATAAAACTGAATTCTCACATATCTCTGGAGGTAAAATATGTCGTCGAGAAACATAAATAGAGAATTGAAAGGCTTAAAATAGCAGTTGTAGTGTTCTTCAATGCACTCTGCAGGGAGTTTTCAACCACGCTTTCACTGGCGATGTTTGTTTATGGCAAATTTTTTATCTATTTGGCCAGGAGTTTGTGGTAAATTTTTTTTGCTTCTGGAATAATGCCTCGTACCGCTGTGTTAAAATTTTTATCTCATTTTATATGGCTCCGTGAAATTTCTGTGCCCCTGTAATGAAGTGATGCTGCTGTAACGAAACCAAACAATCTCCCTGCTGTTAGTTTTTATACTGCTAAGTCCACTTGAAAAAATGTTCTTAACTCACTATGGCCTTACTGATTCGTTTGTGATACGAAAAATTAGGTTGTAATTATTTAGTTTCAAGAATCCTACAGCTGAGTCCATTTGGAAATGACGCTTGGATTTTTCAAAAATCGAAATTACTCATATAAAGAAAGAACATTAATTTGAGAGAAATATAATCTTGATAACACTCATGTTACGGGCACTAACGTGTCAACTTGATGCTCGGAGAATGATAGTTCTCTAGAAATTTTAGTGTGATCAGCATCGCACCGGCACCCGTGCAGCGATGCTATTAATTCAAGAAAAAATCTTAAGTTATTAGAATATATTTTTTTCCTCATAAATTCCTAATTCTCAGAGAATAAAAAAGTTATTAGAAGATCGAGTTCACATCTAAAACACAGCTAAAAGATTTTCAAAAATTTTCCCCAAATAAGTTCCGGTTGTCTACAGCTATCAATTTGCTTTTGCATCCAAACAATCAGAAAACGGCGATCGTTTTCAGTGGTTACTTACAAGAAGAGCTAGCGGCCATGGATGAAGTGATGTATTTATCTGGTATTACTTTTCCTTTGAAGACGTTCATTTTGGATGCGCTGACGAGTTGCAGCCACAGCACGCCTCCACACAAGATGACCGCTAGGGACGGTTTTTGATGAGCCATCATTCTGAGTTTCCAATGACTCTGTTTGAACCAAAGTTTTTTACTTCGGAATGTGAGTCAACGCAGAATAAAACAGTGAGTCTTGAACCATGGCCGTCCTTTAAGAAAAAATATCTCAGGCTACCATTTATGATTCTGTTCTCTTATCGAAGTATAGCCGTCCACCTCAGACTTGTTCCTCAGTTTGCTGTCGGACCGAGCGCTGGAGATGCACGTCGCTACAGAGTGCCGCTCTGTTCCTCTCTGAGCTCTTCCCTGCTGTTGGCAGTTGTCTGGCGTGGGGCGTAGTACATTTTACGTCGGTATGATTGCCTGACGACGCGGCGGGCGTTGGCAAGTTTGAATTTTGTGTGTGAGCTGACCAACACGTAGATGACGTGCGTTCTTCATTTTTTTAGAGGAAGTGACAGCGCGTCACTTCCCTTGTTTGGTACTCACATTTATTTAAGAACTTGTGAAAAAGGCAATGCCATAGCGTTACTGAGTCTATTATATTATCATTTCATGAGTCATTTAATTGTTCATCAGACAAATTGTTCAAATTGCCCTAAACATTGCATCTGGCAAGTTAAATATTTTACGGGCGAAACAAATCGCGTTAATACACAAACCCAAGGATTCAGGCGTTGAATGGTCATTTCTTTGTCAATATTTAGCGTAGCGAAATGCGGTTTTGGATTGGTGTATTGCTCTAAGTAGTGCGCGAAGATGTCTTGCTTCTCATTTCACCGCGCATGAAACTCTCATATTTTTTCCAACTATAAGTTAAAATTTCCGTGCACAGTAACGTTGTAATCTAAAATAGTTTACAAGTAGGCTGAATGAGAAATTCAGCGCTTGAAAATGAAAAGCGTGAGTAAAAGCGTAAGTGCGGTATACATACATGAATGAGATGTCAATTATTCATACTCACCTTTCAATTAAATTCTGAAGTTTCATCTAAATCTTACAACGAGAACTATAAATTTCTTCTATAATTCAGATGAATTATTTTCTCATTTTTTGACAAGAAAGTCTCACTCTAAATGAGTACCCAAGAGGGTGAACTATAATTTCGACGAATTATTAGAAGAGTAGATCATATGCATATTTATTTTATTACTGACGGTAGGCACGCGCTGTTCGGTTATTTTTCTTTGGTTAATGGAACTGCCAGCCTGAGCTATACCTTCTTTACCTACAGGTGCACAGGAGGTATTGCTGTAGTGCGGTAATGTGTCAGTCAAGTCATACTTTATTGAGAAAATTTTCAGCAGCTGAATCAATCAATTTTTTTTAACTTCGAATAGTTGTAATTTTAATTCGTACGGTGGATGACAGGAAGTTTTCTTCATCACGATGATGAGGCCAAACTTTTCTTGCTCTGACTGCTAATTTTTATTTTTTTTTCAAAATCAGAGGATTGTGACTAAGAAAAGCAACACTGCAGTGCAGAATACTGTTTTCGCATTTTACGAAGCTGCTGAGTAATTTTCTTTTACAGTTCATGATGTTCTTGGTCAACAGAAGGCCGATTTAAGCCCTGCAACACATAAACTCTACAGCACTGTAATTGTCTTTTAAATTACTATTCTTGCCTCCGTCCTCGCATGTCCTGGTGAGCTTTGATCTTAAATGAGTACCGCTAGAGGTGAGGTGAATAAATCCAGAGGTGATGCTGCGCTTAGTTATTTTAGAATGGATCAAGAGAATGCTGTGTGAACAAAACTTGAGAACAGTACACTTTTTAAATTGAATTAATATATGCGAAGTTTGATGGGTGCCCAACATTTTTCAATTATCGAGCAGAATTGTCAGGTGATATGCTAAAATTCCTCAGCCGAAAATTTGTGTCTGAACGCTGATGTTGAGACAGTCTGATGCCGACCCAGATTAATCCATACTTCTTACGTAAACATCCTTCATCAGGCAACACAAACTAATAAAAATGGTTCGTATAAATTTTAGTACATTGTGAAGAAGTTACTCGTACGGATTCCCACAAGCTTTGCTATTATTGCAGTGAGCAATCAGTGGTCTTCATGTCTTCGTATGAAACACATGACGTACGATGATCATATCATATTGTCAAGAGTTGCAGTTGCCACTCGCAGTGTGCTAGGGAACTTACTGGCCAGATTTTTTGAAGCTTCACTTCGTCGTAGCGCTTCAGCTGACGGTAAATGTTATTCTGCCTATTTGGCTATGTTACGTGTGTTATTTCAGGCCTAAATCCTCACATTTGAACTTTTTTCAAATGAAGTTTCAGCATTTACAACCCTACATGGTTGCAATGCAAGATGTTGTGTGACACCACGTCAAGACATATTGGTAGAAATCCGATACCTGCAGTATCTATACTCGAAAAGAGTTCAATGTGAATTTGAACACCTGTTGTTTCAGTTGAAATGATGCTTCTGCGAAATTTTGCGAAATCGACTAATTTGTTCCATGATCTGAAACTTGTTTAGTGAACTTAGACCATTTGAAGTTTATTAAAGACAATAACGTTTGCGCGGTTGCTACGTAATTGTCGGTTTGGTTATGGTTATGTTGTAAGTAGCTGAATTGAATAACCGTCTTAAAAGCTTAATTACAGTTGTTATTCTTCCTAAGAAGTGGAAAAATATAATTGCACGATAAAATTTTACCATGTCCGCCATACCCTAATTTAAACGAAGGTAGTGAAAATATTGAAATGCTATTCATGATTCTGGTTCGTAAATGAGCAATATACCTCGTGGTACACACACATATGTACCGATACGCAGTCATCGTGTTAAGCGACCTCTAGGTATATTTATTTTCTGATAAAAAGAACTGCATGAATAAACTTGACGCCAAATCTGCATGAATAATCTTGACGCGGAGCAGGTGATCACATGTAAATGGAGCAGAGCGACCTACACAAGAGTCAGTTGCTATGGAGGATTTCGTGAGTGCATTCTAATTGCTCGCCAGCAAAAAAAACAGAACCGGAAACACTGGGTCCATCCCATCAACGCGAGAAGAGATCACTGTGGAGAATACCACCATCTCTTCGAAGCACTGCATGAGGAGAGATGAATCGCAATTCTTCGAGTATTTACGGATGAAACCGGCCACTTTTGCTGTACTACTATCCCTTATAGAAGGAAAAATTTCCCACGAGATGAGAAAAATTTGCCATTTAGTAATAATTCCCAAATATTTATTGAGGATACATGCAGAGCAAAGTAGTTTAAGCAAAATTAAAGTTTTTACATAAAGGTTGTATCACTTTATAAGACTACATGTTTTCGTAGGCCATTAGGAACGAAGGAGCGTCTTGTGGTGACTTTATGGTGAGTGCAAGTAAAATATTCACCTTCAGAAATTCAGGATTGTGCCAGAGATAGCTAAGTGAAAAATCCTGACTGGTCCTGACTTAAAAATCCTCAAAATACTGACATGTTTCCGTTAGTATTGGAAAGAAATCGCCCAAGCTCATAATATTTTGCAGCTTATTGTGTATTAGACAGTCATTGAGTCCTCCTCCTCACCATACGGCCTTTTTTTCCTCCCATTTTACGGAAAAAATGAAAACTTTATTAAAAAATCGTACATAATTATTCCTTTAGCAAGATCATAAAATAAAATACACAGCATAACAAGAAAAATAAAGCTACATAACAAGAAAAATGGAAGCAGATTCCTTAAATTGAACTAATAATAAAATAACAAATCAGAGAAAGCAGAAGAAAAAACAAATATATGCTTAATGAACCCAAAGGGGTAATATTAAAACAAAGTATTACATGTTACACTATCAGTTACAGTTGTTATATGATTAGTTATACAAAGTATTAGTTATACATTGTCCTTTTTTAAATCAAACGACAATTCTACCTCTGTAGGATATGACGATTCAAAGGTGAAGCCGCGGAGAAACGCTCGCAGCGAGCGTCAAAAAATCCCAACGAATTTCCCAAGCGCGCCGCTCCGCTTGTATAGTGTGAATGCCCCCTTAGATGAGCGCACGCTGCCAGTTCTACTGCTACGAAATCGTCAATGATTGTTTGAAAATCCAGCTCTTTAACGCGTCTCGGCTGCACGCCATTATGGCACTTGAGTGCGTAACGGAAGCAAACTGCAAAATTGACCAACTTTTGTACCAGCAAGTGTAAAATAAACGTAGTATTTTCTTTGCTTAGTATCATTCACTGGATCGCAATTGACTCTGCGAGTAAGCTGCGCTTTCATTAGAGCCGGTCACTAACTAAGACCAATTGAGCTCGAGCAGGAGGAAAGTGAACGGTTTATGATGCTTGAATTGGTAACTCGAAACAAAATTTATCATATGTGAGGCAGCCATTATTGCATCATTTCCACATTAATTATACAACGCGATAAATTCAAATGCATAGAAGTTCAAACTATACCATACGAGAGTGATGCTCAAAATGATGTTGACCACAATTTTTTCAAATTTCAAAGCTCGTCGCAGTCTTTTGATGCCGCAGCACATGTCCGTTTTGCATCATCTTCATTTTGCTATTTCGATTTATTCAACAACTTCAGGAATGTTGTTCAAATGTTTTATCATTATACCATCCATTTAACTTTGGGTGCAAGTTTTAAAGCTTCTGCATTTTTAATTTAATATCTTCTCTCGAAGCTAATGGTTAAAGTGCTCGTTAAAGCTTGAGTGCTAAATTTGCGTTTTAGCATTTTAAGGGACTAAATTTAAACATCAATGATTAAAATTACGCTCTCAATCAGTGGTAGATTCACAAGATAGTGAACTTCACCACCAGGCGTGCATCTTCTCTGCAAAGCAGTTGGATGGCACTCAATTATCATGCATGCGCATCGAGAACCTATGAATCATTTCTGTAAGCTCATGAAGCTTTCGGCAAACAGATGTAATTATAACTTTCATCCTGATCCTTGTCGTCGAGAAGAAAATCGAGCCATCCATGCATCGTAGCAAATCTGCTACGATTTGCTCCGGGCTCCGGGTGTACCCGGAGCCCAAGGTTGTGGATCTTCGTTGTCGCTGAGAGGAGTTCCATCCCCACACTTCCACTCGTCTCCTTCTTTCTCCAGGTGAACCCACCAGTTGCTGAACGAGATAGACCATTCAAACAGATCTCACCGAATCGTTTAATAGACCTAAACCCGGCAAATGAACTTAAACATCGACGAATTCTCAGAAGTGCGCTTTAGAATCAAGAAATCGGCTCTTCCTGCTTGCGGTGAAGGTTACGACAGTACTGAAAAAATAGTTATGTCATTTCAATGATATGCGATTGTGACGTGTTGAATCCTGTAATGTCATAATGCCATCACACATAATTACTCCATTCATAGCGCGGCGTGGGACTAGATCTACCAGTGAATCTCAGTTAATACAGATTGTTTCAAGTAACGCTCATGCGCAGAGGAAGAACGTCAACAGCTCAAGTTTTTTAACTCAAGTTCTGTTTTTCTTCCCAGGTAAAGCAAAGTAAACGGTTAAACAATAATTATTTTCAGAGGGTCAAGGTTTTCTAAATGAAAACGTATGAGTCGTTTAAAAACTATATTTTAAGTAATAGTTCTTGAGGAAGATGGCTTCTTACTCAACTGCTGTTGTTTAGGTCTTATACACCTAGCCCAAAAACTCTCAAGCAAAATGGTCCATCATAAACAAATATACGTCGATGCAATTGTCTTCGACCTAATTAAACACCAAACAACCCATGTTACTGAAAGTCCGACTTGAATAATTTTCCAATTGACTTGGCTATTGAGCGAAAATACGCCCGAGAACGTCGGTAACTGTGATGCCGCATTAAATTGAACTTAACTTGGATTAATTTGAACTTGATTTGGATTAATTTGAACTTGACTCGGATTAATTTGAACTTGACTTGGATTAAATTGAACTTGACTTGGATTAATTTGAACTTGACTTGGATTAAATTGAACTTGACTCGAATTAATTTGAAGTGAAAAAGGCAAAAGTTCATGGCTCGAAACTACGATGATATGAAATGCATTTTAAATGCACTCGAAGTGTATGGTTCTAGAACTGCTGCTAGATGAAATGCATTTTAACCATCTACGAGCGAAATTCGATCTAATGAAAGAGGGACTCTTCAGCGTTGCTTCCCAAAATCTAATGACAAATAAAAATACTCAAAAACATTGGTTGATGCTCTTAGAAAAACCAAACAGCTGCTGAACGTCACTTTCAAACAAAGCAAATGAAACTATCAAATACCCCTCCCGTTATTAGTAAGGATTTCAAATGGTAAATGACGAGAAAACATCGAAATCTGTGTTGTGCTGAAGTCCTGTTTCACACAATTTTGCGTTCATTACCCGAACGAGAACATTCTGAGTATAATCAAACAAACTTAGTTACTCTAATACTGTTTCGTGTTTCCACAACGTTATTAATCGATACACTAACCCTCACTACTGAAAACAATGCTCAGTCAATCTTTGATGATCACTCAAATTTTATAGACGTATAGTCTTTCCTCATCTAGGCACACGCGAAATTAACGAAGGACTTAATCTTATTGAAATTTTTTTTGCGAACTTTGCAAGCTTTTGTTCTGAACATTCGGTCAAATGCTGTTCCTAATCGACAGGGTTTAGGTTGAGCGACTGGGACAAATTTCTATCTGCGACAGTATTCTTTCAGACAGATCTTCAAGTTTGATACCGAACACTCTGGTACGACTGGTCGAGTTGACCGACACAGTGTTCTTGCCGCATTCTAGGGAATTTTTACATCTAAGGCAGGACTTTCGTCGCGGAAATATCTTTGCAGTCGGCGATAGGCAAGTTGCACGCAGTTTAATCCACACATGAGTATCTTTTGATTATTTAGAGGTATGAAGTTAAACATCATCACGGAGGGGGATGTTAAGTCACCGCAGAGGTGTTTTGTGCCGTCGTGGCGACTACTTTGTTGTCAATGAAAAGTCGGAGACGATTTAGAGGAGTTTACTGGATGTCGGAGTACTGAAACAATTGTAGCAATGACCGAACCCTCAACTAGTGGGGCGTCTGGCCCAAATAACTGGTACTAGTGCTACTAACAGCGCTATTGCGAGAGAGATAGCTGCGGAAATCCCGAGAGCAGGGACAATCCTATCAAACGCTGAGTTGCCGTTGTTTCGCGGACGCAGACGGCGGGAAGATCCCGAATTATCAGAGAACAAGAGTTTCAAAACTCACGTAGAAAACCTTCGCGCGTATTTGACGCTCTTACCAGATATTCACAGTGACAGTGCTAAAAAATAATCGCTGGTCAGGTCAGCCAATAAGTCGGTGGGTGATTTCAACCCCATTGTAAAAAATCTGGTTAGTTCAAATTTGCAATATACATTTGAAGATGCCGTTAAAATACTAGACGACATCTATGTAACGAAAGGCGAGAAGTCTGTACATGCGTTAGCATGCGATTTAAGCCGCTTACGATTCGCAAGGAACGATGCCCTAGCAGCTCAATTAGTAACTGCATTTTCAAAAATACGTCAATTGTCGAATCATCTACAAAATTCAATGGCCATTTCTTGCCAGCGGCATCTTTTTTTCTGGGCCAGTACGAATCAGAAAGATTTAAAGAGATTTGTAGGAGACAGTATTGATCTCAGCTTAGCAATCACGGTGCTCGCGCCTTTGCTTGACGAGTCTTACGCTAAGAAAATTTTTCATGTGCCGTAGTGGCGACTACTTTGTTGTCAATGAAAAGTCGGAGACGATTTAGAGGAGTTTACTGGATGTCGGAGCTGGGCTAGGCCGGTGCTATCGGCGGGGAAAGCTCAGTCAAAATGCGATTGCTCATACACGACGAGCGCTTTTACGTGGCTCGGCTCACGAATGCATAAAGGGAAGCACAGTTTTGGCCAAGCTTAACAACGCGGTGTTTTTTTATCACGATTTGACCCACCATGAGAGTCTTCTTCTCTGGGAAAGTGATGGTGCGGTTTTATCATTCTTCAAATCGTTAAGTAGACGACCACAGACCTCTGGTTGTTGTTTTTGCATGTGAATAGTCAGCAGAGATCTTTCCTCTTGCATCATGCTCTTTCTTTTACTCTCGATGGCCTTTCTTTCTGCTCTCTCCATGACAATGACACTAGGAATACAGATTTTTTTCGAAAGGGAAGTCATTTTCAGCTCTAGGTTGTTTCCAAAAATTCTTCTAATAGTCGATCGACTGGCAATTTGGGATTTGCAAAGACGAAGTCTAATGGATCTATGATGCCAATTTGGAATCTGCGATGCCTTCGGCTTTACCGTCCCTGTAACTCTGCAGACGGTCATCTAACTGCCTTCAGTTGCTTCTTGTCCGACTCGTTGTGGCTTGCACTCAGAAGATTAGTTTTATTAAAACATGCTCATTTACATTATACTAATTTGCGCAATTACTTATTCATGCAGTACTTTTCATTCCAGCCAGCGTCACTTTTTATTCACAGTTCCCGTGACTTTCATGCGGGCATTTAAACGTGAACTAAAAGTTTTACCATCACAATTTTTTGATTGTGTTGTGGAATTCGTGTATCTGGCCACTATTTATTGCTAATTATTATCCCCTGCGCCAGCTAAATTTCCTTTTGGTGTTGCAGAGGATTCTTTTCCTGTTTTGACGTCCATCAGAAACACCCAAAGGTGAAGTGAAACAGGACTTGTGCAGAGCGCGGTAGAAGACTAAAGGTGCCTCACAGAGGAACTTCGTCTGGAGCTCATTCATGTCTACAGGGCCGTAAAGCGAATGATAAAAATACTAAACCCGATGAAAAAGTATAAATTGCTATACTAGCATAAAGAAACTAACAAACCACCATGAATACTGCCACGAAGGACAACTTCAATAAAAATAGGAGAGCAAAAATCACTGATAAAAATTTTTATACTGAGAACGTTTCGGGCTAATACCCATCATCAGCTCATTAAAAGAATCTGACATATATCACTGAAATAGAAATGAACATAGATGTACAAACAGACATAAACACGAAATCAAGAGTAAAAAGGCCGGAAGCAACATATGTCTGCAGCAACTTTTTACTGATCCTAATTCTTTAGTTTTTAGCATTTCTCGTAAATTTTTTAAAACCCTATTGGAACTTTCGGTAAAATATTATTTTTTTTTGTGTTCAATGGAAAGTTTTATAAGCAGATTGAAGGCCTTGGTATGTGCCTACCTCTTGGCCCAACTTTGGCAAACATATTCATGTCCTTTTACGAAACTAGTTGGCTAAAGCTGTGTCCCAATGACTTCCGGCCCATATTTTACAGTCGTTACATGGACGATACCTTTTTGCTGTTCCGTGAGGAATCCCATGCAACATTATTTTTCGACTTTATTAATAGTAAGCATAAAAATATAAGATTCACAATGGAATGTGAAGAGCATAATAAATTACCTTTCCTGGATTGTTTAGTGACTAAACGAGAGAATAAATTCGAGGTGTCAGTTTACCGAAAAAATACTTTTTCTGGCCTGGGAATGAGTTTTCATAGATATTGCACTTTCCATTTTAAATTGAATTGTATTAAAACTTTGCTAGCTCGCGCTTACAAAATTTGTTCTAATTTTAGCGTCCTTCATTTAGAATTCTCTTTTTGATTGAATTTTATCGCAAAAATGGTTGTAGGTCTTCATTTATTGAACATCAAATTGGAAAGATTTTAGCAAACAAATTTAAAAATGCTAATGTCGAATCAAATTTGACCATTCAAGAATCTCAATCAATTTATTTGTGTTTACCACATTTTGGACTGTATTCTGAAAAACTCAAAACTGAATTACTTGCCCTCCTTTCTAGACATTATACGGGTATGAAATTTCATATAATATCAAGAAACACATTTACAATTGCTTCATTTTTCAATAATAAAGACAAACTTACTTCTACCATGCAGGCCTCACTAGTGTATTCATACAGTTGTGCACGATGTGCATCTGAGTTCTTTGGTATGACCACACGTACTCTCGGAGCTAGAGGGGCCGAGCATGTTGGAGTTAGTTTTCGTACTGGTGCTTCATTGACCCGTCCACCTCACTCCGCTGGCCGTGATCATGCTGAAACGTGCAATGTAACTCCTCACTCTCGTCTTTTTAAAATAGACGTGTAGCTTCAAGTGTTTTAGATATTAGAATTTTAGAATTTCTTTTCATTTTTAAACGCAAGCCTTCACTCAAAAACCAGTTGAGTTCATACCGTCTAAGCATTATAGGTTCTTAGTTGTGTTTCGTGTTGTTTACTGCATTTTTACTTTTTTATTTTATTTTACTTTTGATTTCGTGTTTATGTCTGTTTGTATATCTATGTTCATTTATATTTCAGTGATATATGTCAGACTCTTTTAATGAGCTGATGATGGGTATTAGCCCGAAACGTTCTCAGTATTATGAAATTTTTATCAGTGATTTTTGCTCTCCTATTTTTATTGAAATTGAAGAAAATTCCAAAAAATGTACCTGAAGGACAACTTAACACATAAACATGAGACAATCTTGGCAGCCAGGCCAAGATCAATGAAAAACTGAAGCCCGGGTCTTGAACACGAACAGGATTAATTGAAGAAGATTTTTATGATATTATACAATCCTAAGCTCTGAATAATCAGTTCCCTCGGTTAGACGAATGACGTTTTGACGATAGAAGATGAAGAATTAGAACTCAGCCTATTAATTCGTTTTGTATTGGCCAAACCTAATAAGTAAAATCTAAATATTTTCAAGGGAAACGCCCAAACCATCAATGAGTTCTCAGTTCACTTCGATCAGTATTTCATAGCTGGTCTAGTTCAACAGAATTTGGAAGCAGGCATTTGTCATCCAATAATCAAAAAGACAAAGAAGAAGAAATACAATACGCATCCCCCTCTCAACCACCACTCATAACTATGGCCACAACAGCAGCCAGACCCGGACCTTCAGGGTTACGGCGTTCGGGCGCAAGTTGAACACAAAGCTTGCTAAGTTCGACATAACAACGTCGGCCCACTGAAGTTCTCCGTTAATTGTGCATGGGCCTGGACGAGGGAAGCCTATGTCGGTAAAATATGCGCCACGACACCTGAAAATCATCCACCCTGCTGAGAATAGAGTGTAGTTGGAGCACACACTCAAACGTTCTGAATCACAACGTTCATTTGATTATGCCAAAGACATCGTTGATTTTGGTTTTTGCACGCAAAATAAAAATAAAAAATGTAACAGGATATTTGAAAATCTCTGTGTTGACTGCTGAAGCAATTTTTTTGACACTCAGAAGACACACCTCAGTCTAGTGACACACCTCAGTCTAGTGACACTCCTCAGTCTAGTGACACACCTCAATCTAGTGACACACCTCAGTCTAGTGACACACATTTTCGGATCGACGGTTGAGTAAACATTTGATTTGAGCCAATTTGCTTTCATTTAATTTTAGCTACGAGAATGTTTTCAGCAATATATTTTCATAAATTTTTTGAGAGCGCCTTTGCTCTGTTACTTTAAACTGACGTCTAAAGCAACGAAAGTAGTCATTGTCACGATATTATGCTCCATTTTTTTATTTTTGATTCAATCATTTTACTTGCATTCCATCTTTGCATTTACTTTCGAACAAATTTCATTGGAAAAGGAAAATTTTATACTGAATGGTCCATTTGCGCACACATACTCGTATGTTGTGCCCTCACTTTACGGAAAGCTTTGTTCAATCTTCTCGTGAATGCGCTTCGTGAAACACTCCTATTGAGTCAACCGAGCTTCATGTACTCTACGCATGTAAACGCACAGCTTGAAAGATATTTTACATTGAATCCCTAGTTTTGTATGTGTAACTTGCTTGATGCAACTTGCGAAATATGCGCATGTGCACTGAAAGGAATTTTTGCCTTTCTAAGTGTCTCGTGGCTGTTTAGGTGTCTCATATGTAGTCAGAACATCTGAAAGAGAGAGCAGATGTCTCATCGGAAGTGCGATCCTTCGAGCACCAAGAGCAGCACACTTCGAGCACCTAGTGTCTCAAAGTGCTGCTATGGTTTATTGGCAATGATAATGTAGTGGCTTAGTCACCCATCAACTTTGACTCAAGTCATTCAGGTATTCAATAAATGTAAAATGTACCAATTTAAAAAAATGTATGACATTACTTATTGACTAGGGATAAAGGAAATGAGCTAAAATGATTATTTAAAACAGGTTTCGTTTTAAATATGAACAGCGACTCTAAAATCCGCAATTCCGAACACTACTTTGCCCTGGCTATGACTTTGAAACTGTTTTTCTTGACTGCTGTGTTGCATTCAAAAGCATGGTTTCGGATGGATGAGTTGGATGGGCTTGCTAAAATGTTTCTCGTCCGGTGGCTCCTACCTTGATGCTCGGCAATCCTACATCCCAGAGTACGGGTAGTCATGCCCACATACTCAGATGCACAAAGTGCACAACTATATTTGTATATTAGGGATGCCTGCATCTCAGTAGGAAGTCTATCTTTGAATCTAAAAAATGATTCAATTCTGTGATTATTGATTAATACTTATCTAAATTTTACATTACTTCATAATGTAAATGTAAATAATCCTTCATAATCCTTTCTTGTTCTAGTTTTTTCGACGATGAAATGCTTTTGTGGCGTCCCGGTACCTCGTTAAATGGGAAAAAGGACTTTTGACTCGCTCTATTGTCTTCTGCTGTACATTCTAATGTCTTTGTAAAGATCTCTAGCATAAGATTTTCATTGTGTAATTCTTTTGCATTTAAGTCATGCATTCCTCTCCCTAACATCCTGTCCAGTTTTCTTGATTTAAGAGAGTCTAAAACAGCCAAATGTTCTTCTTTCTTGAGCAAGCACAGGTGACACCGGCTTCATTCTCTCTACCCTCCGTCCTCCCACAAATCTTACGAGTTTCAAGGTATGCAGCCGACACAGGGCTGTCGTCACAGGGCTATTTTTTAGAACGATTACTTTTTCGTTTTCTCCTGAAATTACTCAATTATGTGACTGCTGCTTGCACAGGTAAGTGGTTTGAAGAATATTTCAAATTTTACTTCTTTTTCTAGGTGATAAATTCTAGATTTATCATGATGCCTATATATCGGAACTGCTACGCGTGGTATAACGTTTTTTTAAATGTTCGAATAATTTTTTTCTTGGAATCGTTTCTCTTAGATTTATGAGGGCTACGTTCTACTACTGGAAAGGCCTAAAAAATCGAGCCTAAAGTTGATTGTCAATACTGTGCGATTTCTTACTGGAAAATTTGAGGCACCGTTCCTGCTTCGGACACGTCAATCTTAGTTCCTTTATCATCCAATAGAATTTTATTGGTGAAATATGAATTCCTGGGTCGTCAATCGCGTGTTTTGGAATCTTGAAACATCTTTAATGCGTCAGTAAACAAGAATCATTGCGTTCCTCATGCATCTTCACAGCAGTTTCCAAGTGTCGTGTCAAAGCCACAGCCCAAAGAAATTTATAGCCACAAGTCTGAATCCTTTGAGCTCCCCTCACAGCTCTCGGAACACTCGAACGCTCTGAATTTTCTATGAAGGGCAGGCGGAAGCTACGCTGGCTCTAAGATCGCCGACTTTTAAATAAATATTGCAATTTTGTCGGGACGTTCACACTGCTCGGAGCCTTTGATTTCAGTCGCTTGTCTTCACTCGAAAAATTACTCATTGAGCTGTTTAATCTGTCTTCTTAATTTATCATGGTATATTGATAAAAAACGCCAGAAAATTTTTTAAAGTGATTTTAGTTTGTAAGAAATCAGTAAAACAATGGTGGACGTTTTCCGATTTGCATCTGGCGAAATAAATTTTGTATTGTTCTATTGACGAGAACTTATGCGATGGGAAGGAGGACAAAAGGTCGCTAAAAACCAAGCGAGGCTTGGCTGCTTGGAGGCCCGGCTGATGACACCTGCCGGGCGCACCCTCCAGAGAGGGCGGGGGTGAGGCCCAGGCAGGGGGAGGTGGGGAGGGAGTGGCTAGCGAAGTTTTGTTAAGAGATCTGCAGCCTTTATGATCAGACTCAAGTAGGCATTTTAGTTAACTTTATCTCATAACGCACGGACGAAGCATGTAGTCTACGATCTCACGTTGTTCGTTTTAATTTCAATGTCATTGTGCAATGATTCTTTCAGATCACGAACGGATGCCGGAAACCAGTTAGGGAAACAGGGTAACAAGATAGGTGTGTGAGAGGAGAGGGCAATGGAATGAGGGGCAGCAAAGTGAGGGGCGACTGAGGGAGGGGCGGTAGAGTGAGGGGCGGTAGAGTGAGGCCAGCATCAAAAGAGGGAAGAACTCTCTTTCTGGCTGACGCGCGGCTGGTGTGCCACTGCTGGGAACCCTACCCCGACATGTGACCTCTCTCGCAGCCTCTCCCTCGCGGGATACCCTCTCGCGAGTCCCTCCCTCCACGGCAGGATGACCCTCAGATCCTCTCAGTGTACCTGTAGCGGCCGCTGCATTCACAGCTCGACCGCGCGCTTTCTGCCCTCCCTGCTCTCCGACACTCCTGGTGATCCGCTTCAAGTCGAGGGCGAGCCCGGGAGGAGACCCGGACACACTGCTCTGGCGACTCGGTGCCTTGAGTTCTTGAACCAGCAGTGTACGGCGTCTGGTGAATTGAGGCAGTGTCTAAAGCCGCCCGGTGCGACAATGTCGCCCGACGGACACGAAGTCGCTTGCACCCTAGCTCCTGAGTTCACCTAATTGACCGCTGATTCGACTGAGTTACGTATGAAGAACGCTAGGAGTCAGAGTAGTGTGGTCTAAAATTAGACCTCGTACCAGGTGCAAGTCAATCAAATCAGTGATGAGTCCGGAGTGACGCGGTATCAAGTCAGAAAATGCGAAGACCTTATGACTCAAAAATGAACTGGGTGATCACAGCACTGAAGGCCGAAAGATCCTGCATGCAGACGTGAGAGTTGTCTTGACACGCTGTTCCATTTTCTGGTAACTAAATTTTGGACGCAGTCGAGGCTGATCATCAACAGTTTTCTTGTGAGTGACCGAATGATATTCAGAAAAATAAGATACCTGATACAGCTAGTTGTTCAAAAAGGTTGAGACAAATTTTCAAGGAAGCCTGAAATTTACTTATGGATGAAGCGTCGTTAGGCAAAGGCTTCCATTATTATTGGAAATATAAGGAAACGTAATCGAGTTTTTAATATGCTTTGTGAGTTTATGATAGTGGTATCACTGTCATTGATAAAGCAAAATGAGCTGGAAGAAAACATGAGAGAATTTTAA
This sequence comes from Platorchestia sp. MABIK, assembly GCA_014220935.1. Lineage (NCBI taxonomy): Eukaryota > Metazoa > Arthropoda > Malacostraca > Amphipoda > Talitridae > Platorchestia > Platorchestia sp. MABIK. Next base: position 60,946 of record JACJUY010005017.1, read on the forward strand.
AGTAGGAAATTTGTTTCATCAGGAATAAATCCATTTTTTCTACAAAAACTGTAAGCTTATTAAAAGACATTAGGAATGGTGCTGCCGCGTACACGTTACGGACGAAGACAGACTTGAGTTTTATTAATGTGAAACCTGATGAAATTCAGGAACAGAATCAGGAAGAGATTTAACGTAGCTAAGCTGTGCATCAGTGCCTATCTCCTTATAACTGCTAACTACTCTGCCTTGTCCGCCTAGAAATTTGAAGTAGCAAGGTTTAATGAAGGTAGAAGAATTGTATTAAAAGCTTTCAAGTAGGGAAGCTTACATGTGTAAACGATATAAAAGTGACTTTGCAAGTGCATTATTTTTGCATAAAGTGAAACTTTGATTAAGAATTAGATGCAGACAAACTGTCCCACTCTACTGCACATGTCGTCAAGTCGTAGCCTGCTTAGCGAGTGTGGATTGAAATTTTCTGTGCTTAATTTATGAACTACTTCATTTCAAAGAACGCTCTTCAAGAATTGTTTAAGTTTTCTGAGGTAAGAAGCGAGGAAGTTTCTCCCGTTTTGATAGTTTAAGCTTGGCTTAGAGCAGTAGGTTCAGAAGTGGTCTCAAGCAAACTCCTCAAGAATGACATTTATGAAATTTTCTTAAAAACAAATTTATGTTTCCTAGTTTATGTAATCATACATTCCCCAAGGTAATGGTGTTCAATACTTGCTTAAAATGTACTTGTGTGGCGCTTTTTATGCCTTCAGAGAAAGAAGATAAAAAGATGCCAGCGCTGCTCATCGCTTCGTAAAACAAGTTGCATTAAAAATATTCGCAGATTTGGCTGACGCTTTGCATTTGCCTTTTTCAGTTCTTTGAATATAAAGTGACTAAATTAATTTATAAAGTTAAAAACAGTGGCGGACCTAAAGTCTCTAAATATCCTGGAAAGAAATATGCTTGAAATGTGTGTTGATTGTAAAGATAAAACATTGCTTCGGTTGAATTCACAGTAATTTTGGGTGTAAAAGTGTGAGAGCAGTACGTCTCTTATTTTCAGTGAAGGCAGGTTTTGCCCAAAGTTTATTCCTATTGAGTCAAAATAAATAATGACGAGTTATAAAGCAGACTGAATTTTAACGTTTAATTCGCTATTTGTGTTCAACGTGAACATGAATTAAAAGTAGTTGATTTCGTTTTATACAGCGTAAAACGAGAAAGAAAGGTTTCGGTTTTTGAGAAAGGTCGAGATCAAACATTTTAACTCATCTCAAGTCTTACTTTTGGGATTGTTTCATGGTGAATTTTTCATGCCAAGTGTAGATCTAGAAAAGTAAAGGCAGAGAACAACTTTACAGTATGGTGTACCAGCCCCATGACGTCAGTCAGATAAATTTAGAAATGAAACTTTAATTAGATGACTTTTAGCGATTTTATTAGACAACTCAAGTGAGACCAGTTAGGTGATTTAAGTTAAACACGTTAATACTTAACTTTAATGAGGTAACTCCTGGTAGGGATTTCAATTAGGAGTCTTTGGTTAGGCACCTTTAATTAAGGGCTTAAGTTAAGTGACTTTCGTTAGGGGGCTTTATTTAGGTGATTCAGCCAGACGACTTTGGCCGTGAACTGCAGTCGGGTAACTTCAGTTGGGCGTCTCCAGTTAAGTGTCTTTACTTCCGTGACTTTAGTTGAACAGCTTCTGTTAGACGATAGTGATTTCCAGAATAGTGAAATTCAGAATTCAGAATTCCAGAAAAGTGATTTTATAGAAGTAATCTCGGTCAGGTGAATTCAGCTAGTTGACTTCAGTAAGGTGGCAATGGTTGAGAGCAAAGTTTTGACATGTAAACAAACATTGCTCCCCTCAACCTGCGTAGCAAGTTTCGCTGACCAGAGAAGTGAACTCGGTTTGAATTTCTAAAGAGCTTTTAATTTTTATGAGCCGTAAATTTACCAGCGTTTGACTTGCTTTTCGGTGAGAAGAAAATAACATTTAACAGAAAAACTTCAACGGAATGAGCCTATCTGTAAGTTGTGTACAAATGTAGTGAGTAAAAACCCCTCGCTTGGTAAACTGAACTTGGGGCAGTCGTGCAGGTTCTTTTTTACGTTGTGCAGCGCACAACTCTCTGTGCGGAGAATTTAAAGTTTCCAGCGTTCAAAACACGCACCAAGACACCATAAAAACCTTCTGGTCTTCTGAATAGAACTCGAAAGGGCTCGTTTTTGCAAGTTTTCTTTCATAGTCGTGCCAACCGTATCTGGTGCTTATTTTTACCTCATGCCTCTTTCTTTACACAGAAATGGTCAAAATGTGAGTCAAAATGTGATTACTAAAAGATTACTTGAGCCTCCAATTCTTTGAATTTTGTATAAACAGAAAATTAATTTTTACGCATTGAATTCAACATTCATTTCGAATACTTAACAAAGTTTGAAAAAGGTAAAAAAATGCATTAAGAGTATAAGCATCAGATGAATTTTAGAGCTCACACAGATTTCAATTAGTTCGTTTCCCGTTAACCGATCACTTTTCGTTGGAAAAACATTTGGCCCTGTAACGCGCCAAATAGAACTCATGAAGCCATTTTACCATCAAATTCAGTAAGAACTAAAAAAGCACGTGTCTTTAAAGGGCAGAAAAGACCTGCTTTTCAGGTTTACGTACCGTAAAATGCGCCTGGCAAGAGAAGACAAAGCGTATAAGTTCCGCAAAAGGTCACTTTTGAGCCCGTGGCGCTCCTGGAGGTGTGCGCAGGTTACCGAGGCACAAGAGCTCCCAAAACGACGGCGTTACATTAAATCTTGGTCTAACCCGCTTCTTGTCCTCATTTGGGGCAGGCAGGCAGGCGAACTGGGCCGAGATTTCCCTCGGGTGAGGACGAGGCAACCTAATTTGAGGAGCTGCTGCGATACCGCTCATGAAGATGCAGTTTGTGCTCATATTAACTCGATCAAACAATGAAGAAGGAGCTGCCCGCGTCGACGCGCGCTCTCACCGAGACAAACATGACATTTCCATCAGCCACCGCGGCCCTGGAATGGCAACGCCGGGACCATGGTTGCCTTTACTAGGGGGATTAGATCTAACTAGTGCCGACGGAGCAGCCCAGAAATGGCAACGCCGGGACCATGGTTGCCACAACTAGGGGATTAGATTTAACTAGTGCCGACGGAGCAGCCTTGAAATGGCAACGCCGGGACCATGGTTGCCGCAACTAGGGGATTAGATTTAACTAGTGCCGACGGAGCAGCCTTGAAATGGCAACGCCGGGACCATGGTCGCCACAACCAAGGGATTAGATCCAACTAGTGCGGACGGAACGCTGAAACCGCCGTCAGTTCGTGCGTGGAATTTTCAAATGAAATTTGTGAAACAGGTTTTGTGTCTGGTTTTACGTCATCTCGAATTTTAAAAATGAACTGCCTGATGCTTATCGCTTTATTAAATGTCTTCACTGGTTTCAAATATTTAATACAAACTATAATGAAGTAATTTTCTTACCATGTTATGTCGTCATACTATAACAAGCGAATTTCAATTATTACATTGTGCATTGTACTCGTACCCTTTTTATTCGACGTACAATGGGGCCAGGCACCTCATGATGCTAAACTGTATTGTTACCTCATAGTGAGCACCAGCACCTCATGGTAGTCACCAGCACTTCACGGTGGTCACCAGCCCCTCATGGTAGTCAAAAGCACCACATGGTAGTCACCAGCACCACATGGTAGTCACCAGCACCACATGGTAGTCACCAGCACCTCATGGTAGTGACCAGCACCACATGGTAGTCACCAGCACAACATGGTAGTCACCAGCACCACATGG